>CM031236.1:16668628-16841128 GCA_018340775.1 Taxus wallichiana var. yunnanensis | reverse complement strand
ATCTTCATTAAGAATATGTTTTGGTATCCCACTCTTATACTCTCTATCTCCTCTATATTGATTTTTATGCATGTAACAATTTATTTTCTCATCAACTTAATTTGGGAATGATCATTCCTGGTCCTTCTCCGAGTTTAGAAATACAAATCTCCAAGTGTAGTAGTATAGAGCGGGGACATATAACTCCACAAAGAAAACATGCGTATTCCTTCCATTTTTTACATCTCTTAAACAATTTATATAGATGAAAATTTTGCATATTACATTATACAATTGATTTAAAGTTTAGTTTTTACTATATACATTAAATATACTTTGGGTTGTAAGTTTTATCTTAGAGCATGCCAACACCATCACAAGGAGACTCTAAAAAAAAAAAAACTATGAGCGAAGAAAAAGTGTGTGTACACAATCAATTATTTTATTACATAACCATGTAATTTTCATTTCATGCTTAAAGGGATGTGAATTTAGACAATAAATTTAGCAATTTACTCTTTTGGCACTCTAAACAAAAAATGCACTCTTGTTAAGATAAATACACCATTTCTATCTTTACTCAATATAACTTGAGGTATCTTCTCTAGTTTTTTTATCTCTACACTTGGATATGTCATCAAATTATAAAAATAAAATACACAAAAAGCATGTACATAGTCAACTTAACATGATGGAATCCTTAATTCTTTGGTTTTTCATACCCGTGTAAAATTGTATGTTTTGGTTGGTGTGGTATATATGGTCCTAGATAACTTTTAATATTTTGAAATGATATATAATTCATCTTTTCTTTTAATTTAACATTCTTATTTAGATCATTTGCTTCCCCTAAGTCATCCTTTCCTCGAAAATTCACCTTCATAACCCTATATAAGAAAGTTAAACTCGTCTCATTTAAGAACCTATAGGAAATCATACTATGAATAGGTAATAATGTAAAACATAGAAAGAAAGAAAAAAAACAAATTCAATGCAAACCTTTCCAAAGTAAAGTCCTTTTCACCTTAGATTCGATTAGATTGAAGAAAGAGGGTCAAGTGACAAATCTTATCGAATCCTTTGTGAAAGTTAATTTCTCTTATTTTTGGTTGCTCCATGATTTTTGAATGGAATAAATCCAAACTACGTGTAATGTAGATTGATTGACTTAGTGGTTGAATTATATTGATTTAACAAAAATAGAATTAATACTAAAACCTAGATATTTCAGTAGTCACATATGATAAAATAAACGCTATAAAGTACGAGATTGACACAAAAATAAGCAAAAAATTGAAACCCTAAGTGCAAGAAAGGGAATATAAGACTTAGCTAATTTTGTAATAAATCCTAAAGTGTTTTACATTGGAAGACTTGATGAAGGAGGAGAGGATATTCACATGCAATCGCACCCAAAAAAATTGTAAATTTCTCGGATGAGCCTAGACTAGGTTTCTGGATTGGGGTGAGGGGCACTTAGGCACTAGAGACATCTAATGAGAACCTATGACCGTGAAGGAGCTCAAAACATATTCTTCTTGTGTCACAAGTGGTCACTAACCTTCTTTTTTGGTCACCTATATGTCGGTAAATGATCATCAGAGTTCACTATGTAACTTACAAAACAAATGATATCCTGCAAAACCCCAAACTACATCAAATCCTAAAAAAGAAAGATGCAAATGGGGATTGGATCTGAACCCGAGTGATCACCTAAAAGTGAACTTATGATCGAGCACTACACTACATCTTAGACTCCATGTAGTTCTTGTGCATGTATGTGTAAAAATCATGCCCTAGGAAGCTCTTGTGTAAGATGCACTTGATAACAAGTGATAGATAGATGTAGCAATGTAGATAGATGTGTGGATGGAAAAATGAACTTCCCCTCCTATGCATGTATGCAAAAATGTAGTCCCTTGTCCCTTGAGTGAGTGCTAGATGAATGCCTTTGATGCTCTTAGAATGCCTTTGGATGCAACCTTAGGTGATGATAATAGATGCTTAGAGCTTGGTCCTTTATTATGGTCACATAGCTTTGTATTTATATGATTCCCTTGGTTGAATTTTGTAATTGAAAACTAAAAGGCTGAACCCATAAGAAAACAAGATGCCCAAAAGATAAAAGAGGCCCAAAAGAGGTGAGTAAGATACAAAGAGGTCGGGGACCCAGAGGGGATGAGGGCACCTAGGTGTTGGCATCTAGGTGGGCACTGGTGTGTCTAGAGTCAATAAAGATAAAGCAATGAAGATTAGACTAGGGTTATGGGGTGTGTAAGACCAAAGAGGAAAAAAAAAACAAAAAAAGGCCAAAGATAGATGTCAATTACTAGTTTTCTCACTTAGGAATCATATGAATAATAGTATGTGATTAGGACCTAGAAATGTACCCAAGTGTGTGATTTTGTGTCTACATTTTCCCCACTTTATGTTGTTGAGTGAATACTTGATAACATAAAGTAGATAAGAGATGTGTACCTAATAACCATGTAGATCGATGGAGAAAGCATGTGTCGAGGAGACAAGAAAAAGTGTGAAGTGATAAAAATGAAGCATGGAAGCTAAGAAAGAGGAAGTGACCCTAGGGGTGAAGCGTATGTGTTGTGTCGTGTTGTACTTTGTTGTTGTTGATGCTTTATGATGGTTCTTCTTTCTTGTTTGCATATAAGGATGGAACTATAAAAGAAGAGAAAAAGAGTAGTCAAAGTCATGTGTTATGAAAACTTTGATAAAAATGTAAAAATATGTAAAAATGTGAAAAAAGTAGTAAAAGGAACATGTGCACCTGATCCATGATGAGAGTGAAAAGATAGAAAGTGTCCTAAAATTCCTAGAAGAATGTTTTTTTGGGAAATCTCACACCAAGAAAGAGTTTTTTTAGGGCATCTCATGCCAAGAATGAGTTTTTTTGGGTGATCTCACACCAAGTGCAAGTTTTTGGGCAATCTCACGCCACAACAAAAGAGTGTTGGGGAGAAAGGTCTAGTGTTATTCTCCATCCGATGGATTCTTCCAAATTTATACACCATTGTAGATGGTGTGATCCTACTTTTGTTTCATTTTTCGATCCATAGTTTGATCCAAGTAGAAAAAAAAAAGGAGATAGAATGCATTCTGATTGTTGGAGGACTATGCTTGTACTGAAAAATTCTCTATGAAACTACTTGAAAATTGTGTTGATATGAGAAAGTAATTGTAACTACCCCTAGTCATAGGCACCTAGAAAGGTTCAGGAGTGCCAGGTGCTATGTCTATATTTGGGCACTTGGTGTATGTGTTGAAATGAGGACCCAAGTCAAATTTTGGGCCATTTTGTGATTATAATTATTTTGTTCCTGTATGTATGTAGGCATGTATTAAAGCTATGAGTTGATGTAGGGGGGTGACCGATTCACCTAATGTATGCCCCCTCATTTGGGGTGCATGTGACATTTCATAGGAGGATGTATCCCAAAGGAGAGGACCGAATGATTGATATGAAATTGATACCCTATAGGGGAGGGAATGTGCATGGTAAAAACCAAGGCACATGTAAAAAAAGTGGCTAGAAACATGTGTTAGTAGAAAAAGACAAATACACATATATAAGATAAAATAATCTAAAAGCAAAGCAAGCAAAACAAATGTAGACCACGAAAAAAGTGGGTTTTCAAACATGGGACATCACTCACAATGTCACAAGACAATCAAGGCCAAAGTGGCCAAAATCATACAAGAAATGAACAAGTAAGACATAGGGAAAATGCCCAAAACAATGGCATACAATGGAAACAATGAAAAAAAAGTAAAGTAATGCAACAAAAACCATGGTGGAAAATAGTTCCTGTAAAGAAAATGTTGCACATGAAGCACCCATTAGCATGTTAGAAAGATAAAAAGTATGTCAAACATGTATATATCAATAGATATAAGTAGTGTGCTAGTAAGAATAGAAGTAGTATAAAATGAAACAATAACACTTGTAGTGTGTAAGAAAAGTAGATGCCCCAGGAGCCTCTGGGACTAGTAAGAGGTATAATGTCAAACATCATGTTGCATGTAAATATCTGTAGAAAGTATGCATTCACAAACTAAAGAGAAAAGTGAACACACATGTGTATATAGAAAAATATAATGACATACTAAGATATCTGTCTAACATAGTAAAACAAAGTGTACATGTAACTAGTATAAGAAGCAAAATAAAATGTGCAACCAAGATATGCAATATGTTGTGAATGAGTGAGATGGAATGATATGTAATGTGAATGTGATAGAGAAGCATGCCCCCCGAGTGGATGTGTGAATGATGTATGAGATGAGGTTCATTTATAAAATACCCTCGACAATCAAGAATGAACCATAGAACAAGAGTGCATCATCGGGAAATGGTTTGAAAATGTGTGCTAGAAAGATATATATAATCAAGTAGCATAGAGTGTATATTGTAATGTGAGGATAGGTTCATTTCAGATTTAGACCCTTAGCAGTCAGTATGAACCATGGAACTAGAGTGTGTCATAGGGTAGTATGTGATGTGTGAGAATAGAATGCTAGAAAGATATGTATGTATGAATGTGATGTGAAATGTGTAAAGTGTGTATGAGGTGAGGTCATGGATGTAGTATGCCCTCAATAGTCAAGTGTGAACCTTATCACAGAGTGTGTCATAGGGTAATGATGATACAAAAGTGTATCAAGTTGTGTAATGAATGAAAGAAAGATGAAGATATGAAGCATAATGTGATAGTAGAAATGATGAGACACATTGATAATGCTAGGAGGGGATTAAGTATGATGCCCCCAAGTGTAATGATGATGAGATCTATGATGTGTGTAAAGAGAGATACCATGCCATTATGGGAGAGCATTATTTGTCATGATAAAGAGAGACAACACAATGGTAGGTAGAAGTGGAGGTAAGAAGGGATCTTGAATGGTGGTGGAATTTGAAAAAAGAGCCTATCTAGATTATTTGTTGGTCTTTCGACTTAGTGAGTGGTTTCTTATTTGGGATTGGTAATGACATAGAAGACTTGAGAGGAGGAGAGGTGACTGATTTTGGAGGAGGTTTTTAGTTTGAATTGGTAATGTCGTGAATAGATGACTTGAGAGGAGGAGGAGTTAGACTTATTTTGAGAGGAATGATTTTTTAGGAGGGGTTCTTGTGCTTGACTGATAGAAGAAGGAACATTAGTAAGTGATGATATGATGCTCATTAGACATAGATGAATCATATTTAGGAACCCATTGATGATAGTATCAATTGGAGATGAACATGTAGAATTATTTTGTGTAAAAATGAGATAAAACCATAATGCTTAAGGTGGTTAATTTTTTTTTTAAGAGCATATAAATCATTGTCATTATGTCCATTGATTCATGATAATTGCAATATGGATGACCTTGATATTTTGCAAGCTGATAAGGAGGATAAAGTAATGAGTAGATGAAAAGTTGATCAATTGATGAGTGAGGAGTTGTAGAAGAATATCTTGTTTTTAACATTATTTGAGATCAAACTTGAGAGGTGTCGGTAATGGTAAGACTTGAGGTTCACTTATATGAGCACATGTAGAAGACATAGAATGAGGATGATGAGAAGAAGAAGAACTAGCATGAGCTTGAGAAGCATCCTTAAGATGTTGAATTTCAGATTTAAGAGATGTAATCATGGATTCCATAGCCTAAAATTTATCTTGAAATAAAGAATGTAAATCTTGAATTGATTTGCAAATAGATTGATTGGATGGAGGATTAAACCAATAGAGTCATCGAAAAGATGATCAAATGGAACTTACTTGTGAAGGTGGCATATCACTAGAGGAGAGATACATAGTGTCTAGGGATTTTTGAGAAAATCTTTACAAGGTGGGTGCATTTGAAGTAATTGATATAAAGAGACTTGAGGAACCTTAAGAGCCATGAAAGAAAAAATGATGATCCAAAAGAAGGATCCAAAAGATCGATCACGAGTGGGGTTCACCAAATGATTTAACAAAAATAGAATTTTGTTAAACCCTAAGATATTTCAGAGTCACATATGATAAAAAAAATGCTATAAAGTACATAATATAACAAAGAAATAAGCTAAAATGAAAATTGAAACCCTAAGTGCAAGAGAGAGAGAATAAAGACTTAGCTGATTTCACAATTGATCTCGAAGTATGTTAGATTGGAAAATCTGATGAAAAAAGGAGGAGGAGACTATCGCAACCACACCCAAAAAATTATGTATGAATTGTTGGATGAGCCTAGACTAGGGTGCCTAAATAGGGACAAGGGTGCCTAGGCACTAGAGACCTTTGGGCACTGTGACTACACAAAGATCTCAAAAATAAACTATGATTTTTTCTTGTGTCGCAAGGTGGTCACTAACCTTCGTTTTGATCACTTGTATGTCATGTTGGATGATCATGATCAGATTTCTCAGAAACTAAAAAGAAATGACTTATAACCCTACAAAACCCCAAAACACATCAAATCCTAAAAAGAAAAGATGCAAATGGGGAGTCGACTGACCTCGACTGATCACCCGACAGAGTGAACTTACGACCGAAGTGTACTGCACTACATCTCAGACTCCATGTAGTTCTTGTGTGTGTGTGTGTGTGTGAAATCGTGCCCTAGGAAGCTCTTGTGCAAGATGCACTTGATAGTGAGTAAATAGCTAGATGTAGCAATGTAAATAGATGTGTGGATGGAAAAATGAACTTCCCTCCTATGTGTGTATGTAGAAAATGTAGTCCCTTGTCCCTTGTCCCTTGAATGAAGTTCTAGATGGATGCCTTTGATGCTCTTAGAATGCCTTTGGATGCAACCTTAGGTGGTGATAATAGATGCTTAGAGCTTGGTCCTTTATTATGGTCACATAGCTTTGTATTTATATGATTCCCTTGGTTGAATTTTGTAATTGATAACTAAAAGGCCACCCATAAGAAAACAAGATGCCCAAAAAGATAAAAGAGGCCCAAAAGAGAAAGTAAGATACAAAGAGGTCAGGGGCACCCAGAGGGGATGAGGGTTCCTAGGCATGGCGTCCTTGCGGTTAGGCATTGGTGTCCAAAGTCAATAAAGATAAAGCAATGAAAGATCAACTGGGCTTGGGGGGTGTGCAAGACCAAAGAGAAAAAGAAAAACAAAAAGAGGCCAAAGATATATGTCAATTACTAGTTTTCTCACTTAGGAATCATATGAATAGTGGTATGTGATTAGGACAATATCATTTTAATGATAAAATATACACAATGTAGAGCAATGAAAAGATGATAAATAAGTGTTATGTACTACCTAAGTTTCCTCAAGAAAGAATTGGATGCCCTGAATGGATCTAGATTATTTCAAGGAGTTTCCCTGTAAGCTGTAATGGGTGACGTGATAAAGACGTGGAAAACCTCTTGATAGGTAGCAATAAGATACTTCTACATGAGATATGGGAAAAAACAAGCTCGGAAAATGAGAAATAGAGGCATAAAATTAGATTTTCGGGATGAGATTTAGGATGTGGGAATAAGGGTTAAATAGGAGAAGGGGTTGATAGTAAAAATAATTGGTAATTTTTTCTATTAGATTTGTCTTGATATATATTTTATCATGGTAAATGATTTAGGATGGAAAAATGATGATTTTTACGTTATGATTTGATAATTATTCGATGATAATGGGATTGGCCTTACTCCTAGCTTTAGCTTCCTTTCGAGATGTTGTAATTTAGAGTATCCTATAAATTAATTTTGCACAATATAGTTTGTACCATGATTATTAAATAACTATGATGTGTAACCCATAATGTGTGTATACAAACACACACACACCAAATCTTGAAAAGGAGAAAACCTAACATACACAGTAAATGTATGCACCATAGCTATAAATGAACCAAGATGACAAAATGTAAAATTCTAATTAGTAAACAACTAATGAGATCAAAAAATGAAAATGCAACCCAAATTTACATAAAGACATTTAACTCTCTCCCTAATGTGTTCGACGTTGATGATTAATTGATTTTTTTCCCCAAGTAAGGATGCATGCAAGAGGTAAGATGATTTAGGATTTATTAGGTCGTTACCCCCAAAAAGGATACATATGAGGGAGAAAATGTTTTGATGTTTGTAGGATATTTGGAATGGACACAAGGATAGGATTCAATGTGTTGATTTTGGGAATTTTGGGTTTTGCAAATGTTTTGGTTTTTTTGAATGGTTTTTCAATTTTTTTGTAGATTAATTTAGTACGAGCATGGGGTAATGTTGAGAAGGAAAAATGGCTAGTTTTATGTATTTTTGGAAGATTTGTAATATTTTTTGTCTCTTTTTGGGGGAATTATTGACTAGGTATTGATGTAAAGGACTTGTTTTTATAGTGATCATGAGAATTTCTAAAGTGACCATGGACCCATTCAATTCATGATAAGAATTTTAGAGTCTCATCAAGATGTAGAGATGGGTAGAGTGAAGATGGATGATACAATAGATGGTAAATGTCTTGACTATTTGGCACATAGGATAGTAGAATACATGAGAGGTGATAGGATATGATAGAAAAATGAGATATGGTAACATACACGTGTAAATGTTACACTTTGGGAACTCATTTTCAAACAATATTAAATATTTCATTCTATTGGCAGAATGTATTGTAGATGATATAGTGATAGGATGTCTTACTCCACCCTTAACTCCACGTAACTAGGAAGATGTGAGGGCTCAACACCGAGAGCCAAGAAGGACATGAGATACATGAGGTAGTGAATGGATGCAAAGACATTAGGTTTAACAATGGTCCATGTGGGAAATTGTGACTCATCTCCAATTAAGAGTACCCAACCAACTCCAAGATGACTTTCACTTTATAAATATTTGACTAGTCTTAGACTTGTAGGTGTTGCCAACCTGATTAGAAAAAATTGTTTAAAGAATGGTTGTCTCTCCTAATATGGGCATCTAAATTATTTATTTGGAATTTTGTATGATTAAACACCTTTGATTCTGTTGGCATATGGATTTTCAATAATGCAAATGACATGCAACAGTGTGGGAATGAAGTCCCTCCTCAATGAAGGTGAGGCTTCCTTTATTGAAAACCAAAATTGTATTTACATCTATACATTCAAAATTATATGTGGGGGGTGTTTTGGAACATCAATGGAAAGAAAAGTGAATGAGGGAGATGGAATGGAATGAAGGAAAGAAATGAAATGAAAGAACATGCAAGAGTTAGGTAAAAACAGAGCCTAATATTGCAGAAGAAGAAAGATGAATAGCCAACACAAATAAAATGGAGTTTGAGTTAGCCAACAAAAACATGTATAAGGGAACACACATGAGCAAGTAGATAATCGAGCTTGATCATTGTGAACTAGAACAACCGATTAATAATGTTGATAATAAGATCAAAGATAATATTTTCATGCAAGATTCAAACATTAACATCTAATGAACATAATAACATCAAATATTACAAGAAACAATAAATGAGACACAAAGTTCGTATTTCATTAACTCCAAAAAAAAATTCATAAAAGAACACAAAGTTTCTTCCTAAACAAAGCTTGCACAAAAGTATTTTCTTCTCCTCTCTCAAAGCCACCCTTACAAATGAGCCCTCACTTCCTTTTATAACCCAAAAGTTGGTTACAAAGTAGTTAGGGTTTTACATGATCATTAAATAAGGCACTTAAGTGATCTTGGACTTTTCAACAACTTTATTAAATACAACTCAAAATAGAAATTACTTAAAATATCCATAGTTTCCCAAAACAAATAACAACACCTTTTAAAATACACAATAATAACTAGTGCCTTATCCATTGTAATGGGGTTCACCTATCTCAAGCATATGAGAAATGGAATCTCCCACTTGTTTAGATACCAAGAAAATCAACTCCCTAAACCGCCGGTGAAATTAGGATCTGTTGCTTTTTCCAGTTGAAAGGATCTAAAACTTCCCAAAGTTTCAAACATATTTTCTTCTTCTGGAGGTTCACTTGGTCGAAGAATAGCCTCACAAAATACCTACAATTCAAGAATTCTACTTGGCATATCATTTAAATTAACAATTTTGGATTGATCATTCTCAAATAAGTTCTTTAATTTGATGCACCGCTCCATTGAAACTGACAAGAAATTGTTGGTGGGAGTGTACATTTCCTTAAACAATTGTGAAAATTTCTATTCCACATGCTTCCGATGAACACCTTTAATTATGTTCATTTACGAGGTTACAAGGAATCTCATCTATGAATTCTTGAATCAAGGAGAGTGAAGTGAAGGCTTCATTTCACATGCTTTCATAATGGATCATAGAATCCTCGAGAAACACTTTTCTTGATTTGAGATGCGTAGACACCAAAGAAAACGTGTCCCTCGATGTTTAAATTAGAGAATTCCTTCAATAGCTAAAACCTGAATATTCCATACTTGTCATCTCCTTGTATAAAGTGGGCAATATCTCATCCAAATTTGATATAGTAGAAACAAAAGTTTCTTTGAAAGAAAGAATTGGATCAAGATACGCACTGACATATTCTTCATGAAGCTTAACCATTCTTGATCATTCCTTGCCTAAAACAAGAATCTCTAAAAGCCATGTTTAGTGACATGGCCTAATGTGTTTATTTCCTTTGACAAATTAAGAGTATCTTCATCTAGGGTAGCCACTTTGCATCGTGTACTTTGGGAAGGTGGATGATATGGGATTTATCAAATGTTGAACTTATTCCACCAATCGATTCTTTTCGGCCTTGAGTTGAGAGTTTTGAGACTTCTATTTCTCAATTCTTTTTTAGCACGATATCAATTGAATCTCAAGCCATCACCATGTCACTTTCTAATGTAGATCTTCCAAGTCCAAGTCTGGAAACTTCATAGTCGGAAGGTGTCATAGCATCGCGCTCTTTATCAACTTGTGGAATGGCAAGGTCTATAAATTTGTTTCCATCATTATCCACCATTATTCGAGAAAGCACCTTAGGATTATTAGGAATGGCATCATTCAAAAGTTTGAAAAGGGCATCAAAATCAATGTCAATTGGCTTGACAACTCTCTTCCTTTTCTTCACTTCGAAATCAACCCAGGAATGAATATCATTCACTATTTCAGCATACAAAATCCTGGAGCTCGAATCAATATTCTCATTATTCTTGACATCATGAGATCCTATTTGAATCCTATCTACGACCTCGATTTGAGGAGAAACAACCTCAATATCCACTTCTTGATTATTTGGGAGATTTTGGGAAATCCCTTCATGAACTACATGCTCTAAATTGTTTGATATTTGAATTATCTGCACCTAAGTGGATGCTTGTTTGAAGCATGGCCGAGGATCATTTTTACTAGCTTCGAGCACTATTAACGATGTGGGTAGAAGAATCTCTACTCAAAGTAGAAAATCTAGACACGCGCTCTTTCCTTCTTCGGGGTTTGGGATATTTAGATCTTTCTCCTCGTGACACGTTACTTGGTGAAGTGGATTTTGGCAACAACTCCTTTCTTGATTGTGTGTATGATTGGATGGTACAGAGGTCGATCAAGAAGATAATTTGATCGAATGGAGGCCCCCTCATGTATTGGAAGTTTTTGTGATCCCAAAACATGATCTGGAATTGATTGCAATTTGGAAAGTTCTCTATCATACCAAGATATGCTTCTTTCAATAATTGGTTGATTCTTGCTATCAAGAGAAAATTCATCTCTTTTGGTCCAATCATTTTCAAGGCAATGGGGTAAAGGCAATGACATCATATGAGGGATCAATGACATCCTCATCATCATTTATGAATGAATCAAGAGGGCTCTTGATGTGGAAGGCCTTGATCTGAGAAAGTGTTAAGCGAGAGTACTCCCATCTTCTTACCTCATGTTCATCTGAACAAGTAGCCCAGAAATCTTCCATGGTAGGATTATGTTGGTACTTTGCTCCTAGAATATTTTGCATATATCCATTGATATCAAACTGGGCTCTCTTCACATATGGATGGATGGTTATGAGAGCGAACTCTTTTTCCATGAGTTGTGCACTAAAAATATTTGGACATTGGTATTCCCCGATTTGATTGGGAAATGAATTCTTGAATGGTGCTTGTCACTAAGAAGGTAGTGAACTTGGAATAATTGTCACGCCAACTCCATTAATGCCCATCTATCACTGACGTACTTAGGAATTTTCCACGGGGTACTAGTAAAGCCACTCATGCGAATGTAGGAAAAAGATGAAAATTGAATAAACCAGGTTCCCCATTGGGAAATGACACTCATGGCTTCTTTAGAAACATTTCCTCGGTATTCGATTCAGTTCCAGATCACGCGGAAGGTGAATGCATCGTTGACTCTTCTAAAATGGTGAGAACTATTTTTGAAACTCGAGTTGAGGGTAATAATGAAAACATTGTTCGAGGCCCCATGACTCCTCTCGTTCAAGTCCCGAAAATAGCTTTCTTCTTACTACCGCATAAGTCGATACAATGTCATGTAGAAGCATCCAAATATCTTAACTTATATCAATTGTTTGCGAAGGGTGTTACCGATGATGGGGCCCAATACACAAACTCTTTCTTGGCTAGGATGATACAGATAAACCGATACATCCATGGGTGGAAAATCCTAGCAGAGAAGGTAGACCAAAACTCAACTTAGGAGAGTAATCATGTCTCCGATTTCTCACACGAACTCAATGCAAACATTTCTTTGGGAAGCCTATCAATTCGAGGTCTCTTGGTTACTAACCAGTTGTTGTTAACCATCTTGCTCCATCTCAGGGGTTCTTCATCCCAAAATTCTTGTGTTGCGCATGGCAGTGATATCCGCATTCTCGGAAAGTCGGTATGCTAAGAATTCCTCAATGTGCTCTAGTGTGATTAAGAGGAAAGGCTTGTGATTATCTTTAAAAATTCCTTATCTCTTAGGATCATAATGCTCCGCACAAGTAATAACCAATTCTAGACATTGCACCGAGATAGGAAATGCTGCTACTTGGGGTAGACCACTATGGTAAAGTCTATCTGAGAAAATGGTTTTGCCTTCAGTTTTCACCGCATAAAATTGTTGCACGTTGATGTGACCCAGATTTGTATCAGTGATGTTGTCATATGCTGACTTAATGGAACTGGGAGGGATAATTCCTTAAAATTCATACTTCAGGGTGGATTTGTTTGATTTCTCCACTGGCTTCCTTGATCTCCCTATAGATTTGTTAGATTTTTTGGCCATTATGAATTTCACAGAAGAATGACTCTAAAGACGCAAAACAACACAAGTAGGGTCGTCTCGATCTGGAAAACCTCCGTCAATGCAAGAAAAATATGATCCGTTTTAATATTATTATTATTATTTTAAAATAATAATAATAATAATAATAACAATAACTTGATCAGTTACAATTTTCGATTCTGGTGACGATTATTTATTTATTTTTAATTTAAAATAAAAAAAATCGCCCGATTTTAATATCCCGATTTTTTATTAAATTTGTTGGAATCAAATTTCTCCTTGGTATGTGAAAATCACCCGATTCTAATAATCCCACAATTTGATATTTACTTCTTCGGTGTGATCTTCTCGTCAATGCGTGACTGAATCTTCTTGTAAATGCGTGGATACACCTGAAGAACACGTGATTTCTTGTGTCGGAAATAGAAAATATTTAATCTTTGCTTAGCTGGGAAAATGTGTTCTTCTCTGCAAAGTTTATTATTTTCTTTTGGCTCTATGCGTCCCAATGCGTGGGATTTGCAAACTACCCTTTCTTTCTTCCTTGGGTGAGTGCGTAGATACCTTCTTGGGACCTTATCTCTCAGCTACATGGACTTCCAAAAAAATGTGTGGATCTTCATTTGCTGCAACCTACATGGATTCTTTGCCTGGACTAATTTGTCTTTGGTGAATGTATGATCTCCTTCTCCCTTTCCTCACACGTGGGCATGCAATCTTTCTCTGTGTTCTCAGAGATTTACTTTGACTATTTTATCTTCTATTTTTTGCATGAAGACTTTTATGACTGTCTTCTCCTCTCCCACGTGGTGTTTGGGACTGATTTTATCTTCTTCTTTTAGCCTCTACTTTTAAGTTGTTTCTTTCTCAATGTGTTGAAAAATCGCTTTCTCTCGTCTTCTTTTTCTCCCCAGTGCGTGGTGTACTTCCTTTGCAAAACAAACAAAAATAGAGAAAAATGCATGAAATTTAATCCATGCGTGGGAGTTTCTTCCTTCTCCTTTCCTTCAGCTACATGGAATTTTTTTATGTTTTGTCTTATGCATAGTTGTTTATCTTTGCTAATGCATGGGTCTTATTTCTTTCCTTTATGGACTCATTATGCTTCTCCTCCTTCGAGGATGCGTAAGAATGATTTCTCTTTGGCATTTTTCCTTGGGTATGCGTGGGAAATTTCTTTTTTTTAATTATTTTGGACAACTCCACCTTCTTCTTGGCACGTGGAAACCCTCCTCCTACAACCAGTGGTCTTTTGGACTATTCTCCCTCCAGGCGTGCACTCTCTCTGCTTTCCTCACATGTGGTCTTTGCTTTTTTCTACCTCTTTATCCCTTGCATGCGTGGGATTTTAAAAATGTTCTTCTATATTCTATACAGCTCTCTCCTGCGTGGTTTCTCCTTTGGATTGGCGTGGGAACTTGATTTTTGTTGTTTTTCTCCTTTAGAAACATGTGCAGGTATTTGTATCCTTGTTGTTTCAGAATCAAACTCTTTCACCAATGCATGGGATGTGAAAAGCCAGTTTATGCCAGTCAATGCGTGATTTTTATAATTGTCTTCCTTCTTTAAAACATGCGCAAATCATATGTTCTCTTCTTCCTGCTTCACAATGGCGTTCACAATATTGTGGGATGTGATAAAATATTATGTCCTTCAGAAGAAATAAGAAGCAATCAGAAGCACGACTATTTCCAACGAGTTTGACGGAGGAAGTTATGAGGATTAATCCAACTTCCCGTCTTCCCGGGTAGTGGAATTAAGTGCCAGGGGGAATGGGGAAAGCAACGGCCAAAGTGGGCCAAAGAATCTCCGTTCAATTTCCCCATGTGGGAAATTGGGAGATTTCTTTCCCAGTTAGCCAATCCATGATTTGGCAAATGGTGGAGAAAATCCCACAAGCGGGAAATTAAAAGAAGATTGCTAGGAAAGGGGAAATCCGGGTTCGGGAAGCCAATTGGCATTCCCAGCAATTGGAAGCATAAGCTTACTTCCCCGGCAATAAAATAAAAATTTGTCGAATGAATTTTTCAATTAATATTTATTTAATTAAATACTCCCAAGTTATTTAAAAATTAATTTTATCAAACAAAGAGCAATTAATTAATTAAATATTAATTAATTAATTTTAATGTATTTTAATGCGATTTAAAGCTCTTTGCGGAGGAGTTCTCGCCTAAAAGGACGAAGCAAAGAAACGAAACAATAAAAAAAAAGATGGTCGTCATGAGGGTGATAAACCACGTAAAGTAACACTTTTGAAAAATTTCAAAATTTCCATTTTTATTTATTTTTTAATTAATTTTGGAAAGTCAAAATTAGTCGATAATGATTCATATTTTCCTCGCATGCCCCTAATAAGAGGAAATGGCTCATCACTAAAGAAAAAAATTAGGTGAGTAAGGGTACCTTCCTCTTTTCCTAGTCTTACACTACTAAGTAGGAACCATTGACTCATCACCAAATCACTCATGTGAAGGAAGAAAGTTGCACTTATTTGCAAAATAATAATATTTTTTTCCTTGTTTTTACTTTGTGCGTGTTGGTAGAGTGTTTTCCCAAAATCTCGCAGGACCCACATGACTAGTACAACACAAGGGCTCATCACCTAAGAATAAGATTGATGGTCAAAAGAGATGGGTAAAGAATTTTAGATCTTTATTATTAATGAGAGAGATTTTTTTCAAAGGAGGATTTTCCATCGGGGAAGCTTCTAGATAAAACCATAGGAAAAAATATCTAAAATTGGGGAAACAATAAAAGATGAGATACAAAATATGTAATAGGATAAATATTAACTCTTGTCTCTTGATGACATGAAATAACTAGGTGAAGAGTGTGAAGAAGTGTGAATATTCTATGATTTAGAAACTCGCCAATGGAATGAAAAGTTTAGAATTGTTTGTAGATGATCTAGATGGGATATTTTGGTGGACGGAGGTGTAGACACCCTAAAAATACATACCTATATATTTACATTGTATTCTTAGTTATTCGTATCATTTGCATAATATGCTAAGTTCACATTCCTTTAGAATTAATTAAATTAATTCTATCACGATCTAAGTATTCATCCCTCTAAGATTTAATTCAATTAAATATATCACATCCCTTTAGAATTAATTAAATTAATTCTAATTATACTTAAACTATACTCCTATGGCCCTTGGCTAATTTAATTAAATAGTTAATTACCTACTCATCCTCCACTTAGACTCCACTTCACTATCCTAGTCACCCCACTCAACTCCACTTCTAGAATCCTACAAAGGTGGAAGCAACAAATTTGCATGTACAACCACCTTCCCAGATACAAACTTATTGCCAACTAAAAATTTATTGCCCCTCAATGGATATTCAATCCATTTGAATTATTATAACCTCCTCCAATGTTATTTTAAGAATATGCATTCATGATCTCATTAAAAACCTTCAACCACTCCATGACCTCTCCTTCAATTATAAATAATAGGCCATATCCTTCACAAATGATCCTTGGAAGCTTTGTGCAATTGCAACCAACCTCTTGCTCATTTTCCATTTGAATGCATCCTCATTTCTAATTTTGCTCGTAGCATCATTCCTTCATTTGGAGATCAATTTAGAGCATCCACAATCCAACAACCATAAGAAATTCAACAAGTGTGTGTGCACTTCAGAAATTTCATCATTGAGGTTGCAAGAGAAGCTTGGAGAAAGGTTTGTTGTTGATTATTTGTTTGTCTTTCACTTTGCTGAATTTTCTTGTATAAATTTTTGTCATCACACGGTGGGACCTCCCACACATTTTCTTTCATTTTTAGATTTTTAATTAAAATAAATTCTTCTTTGTCTTATTTTATAATAAGTATCCAAATTTGAGAGTTTTTGGTGGAGAAAACCAAGAATAATCATCAAAATATAAGTTAAAATCCTATACAACAAACCCAATTTTGACCACCTACAATAAGAATGTGATAAAATAATACTATGTGCACTAGCATCACTCATGAAGTACAATATCTTATAACTTCATGTACTAGCATATATTTTCATGTGTTAGTGTAGCTCTGTACACGCTTGCATATTTCTCTAGTTTTTTACTTCCACACATTGCATGCACTAGTGTATCTATAGTGTTAGCATAAGACTATGCGCTAACGTTAAGATTATTTTTCCTTTTTCTTGACACATTATTTTGTTACGTAGACACATTCACCTTCATACGATAACATCCCCTATCATGCCAGCACACCTTATCGCACGTGCTAACATCTCTTACCACGTTAGCACACCTTGTTACACACGTTGGCATCTCATTGTATGTGCTATCATTTTTCACCGTAGTTTTACGACTTATGTGTTTTTATAACAACTTAAATTTTTTCTAACCATTGTTATAGATCTATTTTAATACTTTTCTTGCAGGTGTGTTATAATTAATTCATTTAAGTACTTTTTTCTCTTATCGTTCATTTAATCCCATCATGAAAACCTCGCGTATGTTCTTTACTCGCACTGTTTTAAGTGATCTTGAAAATCAGAAACATGAGTTTTCCCTTTGTCTTTTCTATTGTGACTTTCACCTTAGGAAATCTACTAACTCGACATTTTACGGCCGTATCTATGAAAGTTTGTTTTAAATCAAAGCTACCAACTCGTAGGTTTCCTTTCTTGGAGAGTCAAACATACTTCATCACCCTTTTATTAATTATTATAAAACTCTCTTAATTAAATTTTTGAGATGGGTTTATTCCCAATCCATTGTAATTGTGGGAAGTGCATGGCCAGGGGATAGAAAAAATCATTTTGATGAGTACCATAAGAACTGTAAAGTAGTTGGCACCTTTGAGTGAACTGCCAATGAAACGGATCCCCACTCACTTGAATAAGTACACCTTTGTGATAATTAGAGCCAAAATTATCCATAGTGGCAGCCCGGTTCGATCCTTTGAGTGGAGTAAAATATATGCTATCATATCAAGAGGGTAAAGTAAAGTTGGAAAATAGTAATAGTATACCGCACTCACTCTAGTAATCTTTATTTTTATGGAGAGAGAAAATTTAGTAGGAAGCCCCACTTAACCAAGCCAACTTAAGATTAGAGGCCTTAACAATGTTATTCTTGTTTATTTTGCGTTACAAAATTTTTGTTCCACACTCTTATCATACACACTTTACATACCAATATTTCAAACTTACAATCAAAGTTCAATTCTTGAGTTTTGGATACCCATGTCCTAACTTAAGCACATTCATTCCACATTTGAGTCTTGACCTTTGGTATTCATTTTATCATAATCAAGCATGATAATTTTTCTAATCCTTCTAGTTTAACATTCACATTGTTAAACTCTAAGAACTTACCCGTTGTACGTCTACAAATTTAACATTCACTTTGTTAACTTTTAGGAATTTTTCATTTCAAACATCTTCCATATCAGCATTCACTTTGCTTAGGGGTCGAGTAATCAAGATTTCATTTCCAACCTCTTCCATCTCGAGGATTCACTTTTCTAATGGGTGAGTAATCAATCATAAGTCTCTTCCATCTTAGCATTGACTCTGTTAAGGGTCAAGAAATCAATCAAAAGTCTCTTCTATCTTAGCAAATTCACTTTTTTAAGAGTTGAGAAATCAATCGCTTTCTTACGTCTCTTCCATCTTAGCATTCACTTTGTTAAGGGTTGAGTAATCAATCTTATTTTCAAACTCTTCCATCTTAACATTCACTTTGTTAAGGGTTGAGTAGTCAATCTTAATTATAAACTCTTCCATCTTAACATTCATTTTGTTAAGGGTTGAGTTACCAATCTCATTTTTCCAAACTCTTCCATCTTAGCATTCACTTTGCAAGGGTTGAGAAATCGAACTTTATTGTTGAACTCTTCCATCTTAACATTCACTTTTTTAAGGGTTGAGTAATAAATTATATTTTCCTAAACTCATCTATCTTAGGATACAATTTGTTAAGATTCGAGTATCGATCCTTTCAATTTCATAGTCTTATATTTTCACATTCAATTTGCCAACATATAAGAACATAAAGTAAATTTCAATATTCTCCCCTCTTTTAGACAAAATGGTGGGAACAAGGCATCAAAATTATGATCCTTTAAAAAGAATACATCAAGATAGAGGAAGGAACCCTAGTAATATATTAGTTATTGGGTGTGGAAAGGTATGAATCAACAAATTAAAGAAAGGAGCATGCAATAAATGAAATGAAAGCAACTAAGTAGCTGATATTTGATAAGATTACTAAGCTAGCTAGCATCAACCATGTACAATACTAAGCTAACATAGTATAATGAAGAGGAATTGAACTAATCTATGAAAAATGAAAAAGAAGGGTTAGAGCACTCACCTTGTACCTATAGGGTGGTTGTTGATGCATCTATCTCCTTGAGAAGCAACACACAAGAGAGAGTCGCTATTAGGTGGAGTAAGGGAAGACCATTCATATCCTAGACTCACTATATGATGACCCAATAGTGCAAGAAATCATCCAAGAAGAGAGGTGTCCAATCCAATCTAATCTAAACATAATATGAATGAAAAGCATATCTCGTAGACACTAAATCACACACTTTGGGTATTATTTAGTCCCGGTCTCATACTACTATTCATATGGTTTTTGAGTGAAGAAAGTACTAATCAAGCCCCATCTTTTGGATTTTTTTATTTTCAAAATTTTTTCATTCTTGACCTTCACCACATGTATGCTCAGTCTATTTTTATCATTTTGAGTCATTTTAGCATTGATTATGGTGCCCAGGCTAGTACTGGGGTGCCCATGGGTGCCCTGGTCCTAGTTGGGGCACCCTGATCCTTTTTACACTTTCCACTCATATTTTGGGAACTTTCTAGTTGTTTGAGCATTCTATATTTTTGGTGGTTGGACTCTTCAAGGTTAATTACGAAATTAGATCAAGAGAACCATATAAATACAAAGTTATGAGACCATAATGAGGGACCAAGCACTAGTCACTACTATCATCCACCTAGAGTTACATCCATCAAATTCATCTACATCTCATTTACATCCATCTAGCTCCATCACAAGGGACAAGGCTAGTTCATCTGCATCACACATCATAGGAGGGAAGTTAATTCTATTCCATCCACCATTTATTACATTTTCTACACATAGTTATAGCTCGCTAATTCACAAAGTGTGACTGACACAAGAGCACCTAGGGCATGATTCACACACACATAATCATAACTACATTTGGGTCTACAATGGAGTGTGACACTTATTTAGTAAGTCTACCATTGTGCCCATTGAGGACAATCTGACCCCATCATTTGCATTTTTCTTTTTTAGGGGTTGATGGTTGTCTTAGGGGTTTTGCAAGTCTTTCCTTCATCACCGATTTCCAACGACATCCGACACAATGTAGCGAATTACATGTTATAGGAAACAAGGGCTTCACATCCTCATCCAACCCCGCAAAGCTGGTTTTTGGACCTCCTATACAAACCAGGGGCACCTAGAACTCAAATTAGGTAACCCATAGCCACCCCGATCCTCTCCCAGAACTCTAGTCTTCAGCCGTAAAAACTTAGATCTATCCTTTTCGATAACTATGCATGCTCATTCATGCTTCCATAATATTTAGTTTATTTTATGACACACCCAGATCAGCCTGCAAATCAGCTAAGTCATTTTCTTACTCTTCTTGCACATTAGGGTTTCCATTTTCATTAGCTTAGTTGCTTGGGTCACTTTCATATTTATTTACTATTTTTATTTATTGTTGTTCCTATTTTAGATTAACTACTATAATACCACATTTTTGTTAATCAAGATCAAGCAAATACAAATATGGCATAAAAGAACAAAGAAAATGTAATTTCAGATGTATTAGCTTCCTTTTTCTTATGAGTGACAGTGAAGTAGAGGTATATAAGACGCCATCATCTATGGGTGATCGTGCATCAGCCATTAGAAAATATGACAACGACATAATAGCCCATGGGTGATTGTGTTGGCCAAGGATGCAAAAATGAATTAATGTGTCATGAAAAGTAAAAATAATGTGTTTTGGGTCATGCATGATGATGAACAATGTACAAAATTGTAGAATGCAAGAAAGAAGTCATGAAAGTTATATGCATCACGCAAGGCTATTTTGGGATTTGTAGCAGTTTGAGCACCATGCATAGTTATAATCTAATAATAGGATTTCTACTCGGAGTTAACTATAGGAAGTCTATTGTTAGAGCACTTGCATGTTTTGTATTCCTTTGTAAAGGTGCATGGCTATTATTAACATGTAGCCTATTTTTGGAAGGTGCATAGGCGGTGAAGGGAAGTCCCCACCCCTATATATATGTATTGATTTTCATGGTTTTGAGAGACCAATTATTGTAGAGTTATGTTGTGGATTTGTTAGTGCATGCATAACCATGGAAAACTGGATCTTGAATGTATGAAGCTTCTATGTTTTGCAATATTTAATATAATGGAACATATTGGCTGGATATTGGTGTTAGATGTGACTTGAATATGGTTCTTACATGGTAAATCTTATTATGATCATTGTTTAGTCAATATTTCATATGGTTTAGATCTAGATCTGTTCATGCATTGTGGTTTACTTAATTATCTGTTATGAATCTGAATATATACATGCATAATCATGCTAACATTCTAGACAAAGAAACTCTAAAGAGGACTGGTACCTTTGTGCACTTTGGGTGAGTGCTCAGTTCAGGTTGAGTGATGTGTCAACACGCCTTGGGTTATTTGTAGTGAATTCTAGGCTACATCATTGGTTCCATTGTCGGACCTCTTTCTCGATTTTTTTTAGGATGTTGTGTGATGAAGACATACCAATTGACCTTGGCTAGTATTGAGGAGTGGTTAGTAGATCTGGAAGAGGAGTATGCTCATAGATTTAGCACTTGGACCTGATTTTAATGCACGCATGTGGGTCGAGAAGAATCTATATGACTTCTTATATGAGAGATTATTTGTTATCTTCCCATAGAGTTATATGTATGAGTGGCTGGTTGCTTATGCATCTAAAGAGGAATTGGAGGTTTCACACACTTTTTTGGATGCAGGAAGAATTCTAGGCCTTGTATGATGTAGATCTGATTTGGATGCTTCTGTGGATGTTTGGTTTGTGGTGTTTTGAACAGTTATATTCTTGAGTATGTAGTTTTGAATTACTCTTTCCCAGAGGTTGTTGAGTTTTAGTTCTTGCGTGAGCCCAGAGGATCATATTTGCATGATATTCCACTGGATCAAGATCCTGATTGTAACCCTAGATTTGGAAAAGAATCGATGGCTAACTAAACCCCACCATGCGTGGGGGAAGGAGCAGGTTTGGTAAGGATGGTGGACCTAGTGGTAGAAAGACAAAGGGAAGAAAGGTGGCTTAAGTTTAATGAGGCACACAGAGGGATTTAGAGAAGAAGAGAAGTTGCAAATGGATGGTGTTGTGGAGAGAGATGGCTCATGAAGGATTTGGAGCTCACGTAGAAGACATGGAGCCAGAGCATCTGGATCTCCCCCATTTGGGAAAGCATGGTAGGGAACCCTCTTTAGCCTCATATGATGAGAGCACATAGTAGAGATGACATGGGCCATGGGCGCATCTGAATCTACCTAGTGACCTAGCCCTTGCACTTGGTTTTCCAGTTTCTACATAGTCAATAAAACAACAAGCTAGTGTGAGTAGTAGAGTTGCAGTAGATAGAGTTAATTTGTAGTCAAGTTTAGAGTTAATCAGGAGCTTATTCATCTATGGTGCAATCATCATCTACTTTATTTGGAGGACCTATTGGAGGTATCTTTTCTAGTGCATCATCAGCATAGAACATAGGCATGTGTAGAACCTAGGCATCACATCTAGAAGTAGTGCAACTTTTGCAGACTATGGGCATTCAAGTTTAGCACAACCATCAAACATAGGGCAGTGCATCTTCTAGTCCATTACCTACTAGAGGGGGTGGATCAGGAGGATCGGGTGGCTCAGGTGCTTGGAGGATCTAGTGGATCTTGGAGGTGGTGGAAATACAGAGGAAATATAGGGCTCTAGATTTGGTGGGCAAGGTCCATCACACCAACCTCAAAAAATTTACATGGAGATGTCTCTCTATCTCCCAGAGTATAGAGGCATTGAAGATGCAGCCGAGCACATGCATATGTGTGAGATCTTTGTGGCGTGCAAAGGGGATTACAACTCTAGAGTGCAAGGCAAGTCAGTTTGTAACTACATTGCAGGGATGCATGCACATCTGGTATATAAATTTTGATCCTGATCAAACTTGTGTGGACTATATGACATTGCTGAGATGCTTTCTTAAAGGAATTTTATATCCTTGAGTTTGAGAAAGAGCATAAGCACACTTAAAGATATTAAGTAGGGCACTACTTGAAAGTGTTCGGGAATATGATGCTGGTTCAAGACTCTCTTGTCTAAGTTATCTTATGACATCCATGCAATCCAACATGCACATGTGGTTCATTGGAGGATTGATCACACCTTTTAGGAGAGTGCTTTCACACAAGACTTATATAGATCTGCATGAGGCACTTGAAGCAGCTCTGCATG
The DNA here is from genome assembly GCA_018340775.1 of Taxus wallichiana var. yunnanensis. NCBI lineage: Eukaryota > Viridiplantae > Streptophyta > Pinopsida > Cupressales > Taxaceae > Taxus > Taxus wallichiana. The sequence continues at coordinate 16,817,411 of CM031236.1, read as the reverse complement.
CTTGAGGTGGTAGGAAGTGTGGACACAGGAGTGAGCCCATTCTTGGAAGCACAATAGAAAAAATGGTGAAATAGTTGGAGAAATTATCTGCTAATTCAACACATGAGATGTGCAATGGGATTTGGTGTACAAATTGTGAAGTAGAGGGGCATACTAAGGATAGTTTCCCTTAAAAATCGGTGTGCTCCTTATTACTGGATTGTGAGATATGTCACTTGGACCACAGTTCAAGCTGGTGCCCATTATTACAGCATGCGATAAGAAATAATGTGTCTAGTTATTGTAAGATTTGCAGGTCCTCGACTCATGATACTAAGATTACAGGTTGATCGATCAGATCCATGATGTCATTGATGTTGGTGTATGACAAACTAGTGTTGCAAAATAATTCCAAGGAAAAGGGTGAGCATCATGACTATGATCATAGTGAGGGGCATTTTGATGGTGGTCCATGGTAGAGGTCGAGGTTACAGAGGTGGATTCAGAGGTCGAGGTCACGGGGGAGGAAGGAGTGATTTCCCTCATGGGACTTTTTATACATGTGGATCTCCTAACCACTACAGTGTGAATGTCCACAAAATATTGTGTGTTCTTTTTGTGGAAAGAATCATAGTTATGAAGAGTGCCCCGACTTGTATGAACACTTAAGAAAGAAACATAAATAGAAAATAAGGGCATATGAATGGTTAGAGTACAACATGCATGGAAGACCAATGGATGCCAAAGTTAGCACCGGATCTTGAGTTAGTACCTGTGAATATTACTACACACATTGAGGCAGCACGCATGCCAGGGGAGACTCTGCAAAAATCCTACTATTACTAAGGAGGAAGTCTGCATGCCAAGTATCTAGACCCTATGCATCAAAAAGAGGTTTATCAAGAAACCATGGAGGTAATTCAGAATTTATAGGGTGAGATACAATGTTTGAAGGAACAGTCACGGAAGTTGGAACAAAAGAAAGTAGTTGATCTCCATCAGACAGATGTTGATGACTTGAAAGAATTTTGCAAGATGTTGCACCAAGAGAACATTATTCCTTTGTTGGGGAGTTGGTTGAAGGGAAACACTCCACGCACTTGGGACTAAACATGAGAGACAAATTTTGCATGTTAATCTTCCTCCGAAAGTTTGGATTATGATAAGGAGATTACTCTAAATGTTGTTGTTGATGGTTGGCTCTTGAGTAACATCTTGATTGACACAGTGCGGAGAAGTAAATGTGCTCACTTTGGATGCATGGGTTCAGATGGGAAGACCTCCATTACAACCATCTTCTAATGTGTTGTTCATGGAAAATCAAACTAAGGAAACCCATTGGAGTTTTAAAAGATGCATCCATTACTATACAAGGGGCCAAGTTCACTGGGGACTTTGAGGTCTTAGCACTTGTAGAAGTAGACAATTTTCCCACATTACTTGGGCACCCTTGGTGTTATGCAAACAATGTTGACTTGTGTTTCAATAAGGGGTATATCAGCTTTGAGAACAAGGAAGAGCATGTCATCATACCTCTAATAGATGGGAAATCTATGCCTTATGTAGAGCCCTTAAGTGAAGAAGACTTGAACAAAATTTATGTGTGCACCATTCAAGATCTAGAAGTTCTTGAGCCATCAAAAGAAGGAGTTCTCCAATGGGATGATGCACATATCAATGAGTGATACTACAAGTGTTTCATGTGATAATTGGGTGCACAAACTTATGAAATGGTTGGGCAAAGTATGAAGTGCATCTGTGTGTCATCGTCACTAAGCCACACAATATCAGGCATTTAGGCAACAACCAGGTACCAAAGTATACAGTGAGGAGAATCTAGAAATATTCCTTGCTATGGAAGTTCAATGGGAATGTCAGGTGGAAAGAAGGAACATGTTAGTATATACTTTGTGGGATGATAAGCGCTGGTGGATGGTTCACAGGATAATATTTTGGAGTGGAGAGAAGTAAGGATTGCTTTATCTACTCGGTTTCTAAGAAGCAATGTGCCTACTCAGATATGTGCATTTCATGGTAATGATCTTGTTCAACACCACGTTCAGCAGTGTGAGAGACTCTGGATGGTGGGGCATAGGAAGCTTTACCACCTTTTTGTGGGTGCACAAGTTTTATTTCACCTTGCGAGGTTACGCACATGCATGGTATGTCTATGCAAAGAATTGAATAGAGTGACTAGAAATTGGAAGAACTTGTTGAAGGTATGACTCAGACCTTTGATTACTTTTCTTCTAAAACCTCTTGGTAAATGAGGCATTACGCAGGTTATGAAGTGCTTAACTATGGGAGATAGTGCAAAGGATGAAGAGTTACTTCAGAGTTATTAGGAGAATCAGACCTGGTGGCACATTTTGAAGAGGAAGAATTAGATGTTGAACAACTTGAGCACCTTCCTAGAAAGAGAAAAGGGTAAGATGATTTACATGGTTGATGATGAAGAGGTAGAGAACCTAGATATTGAGCACACATAGAGGGTATGCGAAAGTCTTGGATAATGCAGATGAGAAGGTGTGTGCCTACCATGAGCCTATAAAGACCAAGAAAGTGAACATTGGCATGGATGTTGAACCTAAGGAGGCTATTATAGGAGATTACTGGTCTGACTCTGAGGTTGCTAAGATCATTGAGTTGTTGTGAATTTTAGGACTTGTTCCCTAGAGGCTATCATGAATTGAAAGGTGTACATGAATCATTGGGAGAGATGAAGATAAAGTTGAAAGAAGTGTGCCGTTCGGAAGAGGCCTTATAGGATGAATCCAAACTTGCACATCAAGGTAAAGGAAGAAATTGACAAAATGTTAATTTCTGGAATTATTGTGCCAATTGAGGAGTCAGAATGGGTAAGTCCTATGGTGATCAACATCAAGAAAGATGGTAGAATCAAGATTTGTGTGGATTACAGGGAGTTAAATGTTGCATGTGTGATTGATCCCTTTCCCACACCCTTTACTTGAGGAAATCTTGGAAGGCGTTGCAGGGCACAAATCTACTCCTTCACTAATGGATTCTTTGGATATCATCAGGTGAGGATAGCTATTGAGGATCAAGAGAAGATGAATTTCACCACCGAGTGGGGAATTTTTGCATACATAGTTATGCCCTTTGGATTAAAGAATGCACCTACAGTATTTTCACACATAGTGGTACAAGCATTCCAGATTTTATTCACAAGTTCTTGCAGTGTATCTAGATGATTGGATAGTCTATGGGCTCATGAAAGATCATTGTGATAATTTGAGGCTGATGTTTGAGAGATGTAGGTAGTTGAGCATCTCCTTGAACATTAAGAAGTGTATATTTTCCACCCCTTTGGAATTTTTTGGGGCACATCATCTTGTAAAGAGGGCTTGCTAGTGGATCCTGCTAAGGTAGTTGTGATTTTGGGCTTGGAGGAACCTACTAGCCAAAGTGAGGTGCGTGGATTCTTGGGGCACACAGGTTATTATAGAAATTTTATTAAGGGATATGCCAAGATCACCATGCACCCTTAGAAGAATTACTCAAGGGAAAAGGAAAGTTCTATTGGGGTGAGGCACAACAATGCATGTTTGACACACTGAAGGAAAGGCTTACTACAACACCTATTTTGTGCTTTCCTTCATGGTCTAAACCTTTTCATGTTCATGTAGATGCCTTTGGCATGGCCATTGGTGTCCATATTAGCTCATCCTGGAGAAGGGATTGTTGATCATCCTATTTTTTGCTAGTAGAAAGTTGACTCCAATAAAAAATTATACAATGACAGAGCATGAGGCCTTGTCTATGATCTATGCGCTCCATAAAGTTTTGAAATATTTGTTGGCTACACCTTTCATATTTTATACAAACCACATGGCATTGAAGTACTTGGTGAACAAGCCCATTTTGCAGGGGCACATATGTTGATTGGGTACTGTTGTTTTCAGGAATTCAATTTTATAGTGGTAGTTAAGCCCGATAAGAGAAATTCTAGTCCAGACCATTTATCAAGGATTCAATCGGAGAGGACATGTAAAGAGCATTGAGGACACAATGTCCAGATGCACAAATTTTTAGGTTGAACCAATGTGCCCTCGGACTTGGAAGATATTGTTGTCTTTTTATGCACAGGTGTGGCACCCAAGGAATGAAGGCTTTAGAAAAGAAACAACTTGTTATCCATGTCACACCTTACATGTTGATCAGTGGAGACTTGTAAAAATTAGGTCCATGATGAATTTTTTGTGTGTGTGCTTGAGCATGAGTGTGATGCAATTATGGCATGAGAGGCTCATGGTGGTATTGTAGGTGGACACTATGCAAGGGGATGCCACCATGCAAGATTCTACTACTAGTTGGTATGGTGGGAAACATTGTACAAGGATTGTAAAGCATATTGTAAGGCATGTGACCATTTTCAGTGCCTTGGAAATCCTGGGCAATGAGATGAAATGCCTTTGAGGCCTATTACTAGTGCAAAACCTTTTGAGAAGTGGGAAATTGACTTTGTGGGCCCTATTTCCCCATTGCACATGGACAAGATCATGCTATATTATAACTTGTATAGATTATCTTACAAGGTGGGAAGAAGTGTGCCTACAAAGGATTGCACAACAACTACAACAACAAGGTTTCTATGGGAAAATATTATTAGTAGGTATGGTTGCCCTTTAAGTTTGACAAGTGATAGGGGTACTCATTTCCTTAATGAGACTATCAAAATATTATTGGATGAATTCATGGTTGCACACCATAGGAAAACCCCTTATCACCCTCAGGAAAATGGAACTGTTGAGGCCTTCAACAAGATATTGAGCCATACTTTGACAAAAATTTGTGATGTTGGAAGGTGAGATTGGGATGACAAGGTTTTTATGGTACTTTGGGCATACCAGAAAACCTACAAGAGGTTGAATAAAGCAACACCATTTCAGCTGGTGTTTGGCACAGAAGAATAGTTCTCCCCATGGAATTCATGTTACCTTCTTTGTGTATTGTATGCACACACAGGAGGTCTAGGCTGATGAGAAAGCACTGGAAGAATGGATTGACAAGTTGATGCAGCTAGATGAAAGGTGTGCCATAACAAGATGGAGTCAGAAGCAAGAAAAATCTAGGTAGAAGGCATGGCATGATAGACACATCAAAGATAAGAAGCTTGAGGTTGGGAAAATGGTGCTTTTGTATGATTCAAAGTTTTTGCCATCTTGGAAAGATGAAAGTGCATTGGTTGGGACCATATGTTATCACTCATATACTTGATTTAGGTGCTTTCCAGTTAGAGGTGCTTGGATGGAACATGGTTTCCCGATTACTTTAATGGGAGTAGGTTGAAGCCCTACTATAAATAAGTCTTCTTGGTGTTTGTAATAAGGCAATATTTCCATTTAGACTAGGTTTCCCTTAATGCATTTCCTTTATATGTGTTTCCTTCATCATTGTTATGCTTTGTCAATTTAGTTCAGTGTTTTGTGTAATAAGTGCGTTTTTGCGCTAAAAGCTGATTACAATTTAAGTGTTTTCATGTGTAGAGGACCACACATACCCTTAGTGTGGGGTGGTTTACATACAAGGTTCATTACCAAGTTGAATATAGTTGATTGTCATTTGAAAATGGGTTTGCATAAGGAAATTTTTGTGGGTGCCTTTTTGGAAAGGGTGCAGATAGAAAAAAATTACCCATAGATGGAAGAATGGATGCACAATATAACATGAGGTAGGTTGCGAGTAGTAGAAAACTACTTGGAAGAAGAAGGCACAGTGGTGGTGAAGTACTTTGGTGCATAAGAGAGCACGAGAGGAGGTCTGTGGCCAAGAAGTAGGAGGTGCGCGCCAAAAGGTTATGATTGTGGCACGAAAATGAGCAACATGAAAATTGGAAATGATGTATTAATGTTGGGATCGGTGGTAGGTAAAGGAGCAATAAATGTGACAAATTTTTTGAAAATCTATATAAGGATGGAATGTGGATTCATTTTTACCTTTGCAATTATGAATTTTGAGTGAGCTATTTGAATGAGCTAGCGAGACATTGTTGAAGTGTGAGAGAGCTGAGAAACTAGGTGTTGTGATCATATTTGTGCATGGGATTGACTTGCGCTCCCATTAGAGAAGGGTTTGAGTGAAGAAGAGGCATGGGGAGGAGAAATCAAGCACTAGGGTTTGAATTGGAGCTAGGGCACACATTTTTAGGCTAGGGCATGAAATTTTGAGTCACACAACTCGAGAGAGGTAAAAATCACACCTTTTTAATTACTATGGCACCAAGGAGAGCACCTAGAGTGGGGACAAAGGGGAAGAAGAAGGTGGAGGTCAAAGTCAAAGTAGAAGATGCCCCGAAGGTAGGTTTTCATAAATGCAATACCCAGAGGTTCTTATGGGGTGTGACTGGGATTCACATGTTCATCACTGCAAAGTCATGATTACAACCACAAAACCAAGGACACGAAGGAGGATTTGGAAAAGTTTCTCATAGTGAAGATGATGAAGAGGACAACAGATGACATGCCAGTTTATGATGATGTAGTGAGAAATTGTTGGCCAAAGTAGGAGTGTTACAATTGTATGAGCTCCCATACTTTGGAAAACCTAAAAACTATACCAATGGCTCATGAGCCGAGTGCATGAAGATTTATTTTACTTCATTGGGCTGTCGAATGAGGATTACATGTGCCATTGATTTCCATCTTGATAGGGTTGAAGAGCTCGGGCATAGAGATAAATAATGACCTCACTGATAAGGAGGCCATAGAAAAAACAAGGAAGGAGTGGGTTACACTAAAGTGGGCACGAGATGGATATCCCCAAGTTGTAGAAGTACCCAGTCATCCAGGAAGTGACACATCTACTAAAACAAAGCTCAATAATCAAGAATGTTGGTCTCAAGTCAATAGGGCATGGCTTCATGTCATGTGCAAAAATGATGAGAGGGGGTTGTCTACAACATCTCCAACTTTATTTTGAGACCATCATTGAGGAGGCAAGGAAGGTGAAAAGATAAGTTTTGGCGTTATCCTTTTATCCTTAGTTTTTGTCAAATTGTGTGCCGATGGGCCAAAGGACAATATATGGATGTTCCCTCAAGAAGAGAAGTCCTTGGCAGAGAGATTTATATATTACACTTGTGATGGTTCAATGAGCGACCCTTCAAACAAAGGGCAGAGCTATGGTATGAGTGGTTGTGTGCATGTTTTGAGGAAGAATGGAGGATCCCCAAGGAGTTACCTTCAGTTGTGGGTAAACAGGTACAACTGGTAGTATACCAACACTATTGCATTGGGTGCTTCACAATGAAAGATGGGAAATGGAGCCCATGGTGCAAAATTCCTTATGTTTTACCACACTATTTCTAGGCATGTATGTTCACATATTTTTCCAATGCGTGCCACTTGATATTCAACGCAGACAAGGTAGATTGTGACTACCATACACTGAGGAAAACCTATGTCTACCTAGGTAAGACTACTTACATTGAGCATTTAATATCAGATGACATTAATATGAAGGTTGTAAGCTTGGCCATTGGCAAGTTGGGCATGGATTTGGTGTATGTGTACTTAAAGCCTAAACTACAAAATGGAAAGTACTTGGAAAATGAGTTCAAGTTACCTGGGCCACCTAAAGGGAAGCACATGGTGGGTACCTTAGAGGAGGAAGAGAATGTTCTTCCCACTTGTGGATGAAGAAGAAGAAGGAGAGGAAGAGGAACTGCATGAAGATGATGGGGTCTAGAGCAGGGCAGGAAGTAGCCCACTTGTTGGAAAGAAAAGGGAGCACAAACCAAGTCCCCCACTACAGGAACAAGATGAGGAGTCAGGCATGTGGTGAAGATAGACATAGAGAGACTCTAAAGAGCCACGTATAAAAAGGGTGTTCGGGAGGACAAGGGCTCGAGCGCAGGGGACATCACAACCACTAAGGAGATCACCTAGGACTTCACCACCCAAAGAAGAACCTGAGAAGAAGAGAAGGCACAAGCTGAGAATGAAGGATGAGGAGGAGGGGATGAGTCTAGTGAAAGCACGCCTAACACACCAGTTAATCTTGAGGACATAAAAGAGCCTCGTGATGAAGGTATGAAGAATGATGAAGAAGGGCATAAGGAGTAGGGTGCAGAATCAGATAAGGGTGAGCCTTCAGTGTGCCCGATGATACACAAAAAGGTAAAGACCCAACTCTGGACTCAAGTGCCCATGTTCCCAAAGGTAGGGGGAAAGAAGGAAAAAGTGGGTGAAGATTACGTAACTCTGTGTTTGGGCTATGTAAATGATATAAGTAAAATCATACACACCTGATTTTCAGAGCACTATAGAAAAAAGATCTATATGGTTGGGAGTTAATGGATGTAGATATGGCCAACACATGAACCAGAAGAAACTATCTTGGTCCATGCAAAACTCACATGGATGAGCCATATTTTTATGTATGCAAAGAATCTTGCATATCACACGGATGAAAAAGTCTCCACATCTCCGACACATGAATATTAAGCCCATGGCCATGTCGGATGAGCAGGTAAGCAATGCCTTAGTAAAGGTATCTACAGAGGTTACGCACGTAGGAATGTTGATAAAGTGGAAACCATTAGAGCATTAATCAAGACATCAAGGAGAAGGATGAAGAAATAGAGTGCACTGAAAAAGAAAAAGGAATGGGAAGAGGAAAATAATGAGGCATTGATCAATATGGCTGAGGAAATTGGGGATGACATTCTGAAGGTAAGACCTCATCTAGAGTCTCAACTCCCTCAGAAATTTCCTTCTACAATGCACTATGTCTAGAAATTGGTTAAACTAGTCATAGATGAAGGGCCCATGTGCGTATGCCCATGCCAAAATATCCTACAGAGGAAGAAGCAAGAGCCAAGGCCACCATTTCCAAAAAAATTGCAAGTTATGAATCTTTGTTACAGGCCTTGAAGGATGAGCTTAAGAAGGAAATCAAGCTCTGAACATGTGTGTAACTCCGAGATGTGATAATTAGAATAAGGACCCTTGAAGAAGATAATGAAGTCCTAAAGGCCATGAAGGATGAGACACTTGGGCACATGTAGATAGACTTTCTCTAGTAAAATAAAAGTGTGAAGCCCTTACAACAGCCCAAGATCCACACAGGGACAAAATAGATGAAATTGGGAAGCTTATTGCGAAAAATGGACTCCATGGAGGAATAATGTCAAACATGGCTAACATTGTCAGGGTTTAAAAATGAGAAAGAAAATATGACTCAAGATGAACTAGATGCCATTGTGATAGACATCCCAGATAAGATAGGTGAGGTGTTGAGTGATTGACAGACATTGGAGGCAAAAATTAAGAATGAGTATCCAGAGTTAATACTGCTAGTTGAGGAGGAAAGCGTTGAGTGATGTCTCATTCTTTTTTTGAACAAGTCTTTATTCTTTCATTCATTATTCTTTTCTTTGAGATATAAGTGGGATTTCCCATTTCGGGGATGACAATGTAGTTAGTGTGGGGTAATGTTGAGCACATGGAATATAGCTCAACTATGAAAGTGCATAAGGATTGGGTGCACATGAACCAGGCACATAAGAAGGCATGAAATCATAGAGGAACATGAGTGCGCTAGAAATAGTTTGAATTTAGGACTTAGCCACTTTTTGTGGGTCAAGGCTATTTTTGGAGATGGAGTGTTGAGCACATGATAACATGAAGACTTGTAGCTCACAAGGCTATTTTGGGATTTGCAGTAGTTCAAGCACCATGCATAGTTATGATCTAATAATAGGATTTCTACTCGAGTTAACTATAGGAAGTCTATTGTTAGAGCACTTGCATGTTTTTATTCCTTTGTAAAGGTGCATGGCTATTATTAGCATGTAGCCTATTTTTGGAAGGTGCATAGGTGGTGAAGGGCAAGTCCCCCCTATATATATATATATATATATATATTATATTGATTTGCATGGTTTTGAGAGACCGATTATTGTAGAGTTATGCTATGGATTTGTTAGCACACATAACCATGGAAACTAGATCTTGAATGTATGAAGCTTCTATGTTTTGCAAGTATTTAATATAATGGAACATATTGGCTGGATATTGGTGTTAGATGTGACTGAATATGGTTCTACATGGTAAATCTTATTATGATCATTGTTTAGTCAATCTTTCATATGGTTTAGAGCAAATCTAAAGAGGGACTTGGTACCTTTGTGTGCTTCGAGGAGCGCTCGGTTTAGGCTAAGTGATGTGCCGCACCTTGGGTTATTTGCGGTGAATTCTAGGCTATATGTATCTGTATGGCATCTACAACAATCAATCCTCAATGGGATTTACAGTTTATAGAGCTATAGGTGTGATAAATCCAAAAAAATTCCTTCTCCCAATGCCTTCAAATCTTTCTCAAAACCCTATTTTCTCTAACCTCTTAAATCAAGGATTCAGGAACATATTTATAGATAATCTTCCCACCCATAAGGATTTGAAATTCCTTCTAGAATCCTCTCACAATCCCGCTCAAACTGAAATTCAAACATTTATGCATTAATGGAAACCAATTGCTTCAAGTTTAGTAGCTAAGAGAAATCCATCTAGAACTCCATGTCATAGCTAACTAGTATCCTTATTATACCTACCATTTTTCATTTTCTACCTCTAAATATATCTCCACACACATTCTAATTTCCTCATTAAAATATTTGCATGCTCTAGTTGAGTCTAATCCAAAATTATGCAACTAGCTCCAACATGTCTCCCTTGTCAAAATATTTACGCATTGCCACATAATTTTATGTCATGTCATGTCTTCATAACTAGTTTATTTTAATTTTCACGCATACCACCTAGCTTATCCAATTATTTCCAAAATATATGCAACTACTTGATTCCACCGTGATGCTCCCGCATCAAGTTGGACGGGTTATAGCATTTTGTAGAGATGTTATCTTGTTGAGTGATTTGTTCCAAATGAATAGGCATACCCATATTGTTTGGTTTAGTTTTCTATTTTAGTTTATTGCATTGGAGGCTAAAGTTTACCAAAGTGTCATTAGTTGAAGGCTATTTTTGATTCAATCGTGTAACTTTTTTCAAGTTAATAATATCATTTGAAATTTTTTAAAATGCTCCAATGCAAGATCTTAGTTTTCACATTTAAATTTGAAGATGAATATGAAGAAGAAGAATTTTTATTTTGAAATGATTGTGTGGTAGTGTAAAAATGCAAAAATTTTCCCATTTGATTTTGCATGGAGGTAAGAGTGATCTAATTGGTGACCACCATGGCATAATGATTTGGTGCGGAAACAAAAAGGTTTTATTAATAGATTGTTTTGAAAATTGCTTATGCATAGGCTCATTGGAGAAGGATTGAATGCCAATGAGTGAGAAATTTTGATTACATTGGAATGTATGAGTAGTGGGATTTTGATGGAACATTGGTTGAATGTTTGCAAGGGCATAATTGATGAGTTACATTTGGTTTTATGTAATACATTTTCCTAAGGAAGGAAATGATCTAGTGCAACCAAGATCTTGAGTTATCATTTAAAATCAATTCTAAGAACCTCTCAATAATCAAGGTTCATGGTGGTCAATGCCATGAGAACTGTGCAAAAAGATGGATTTGAGTGAATCAAGTGCTTGTAGATAGATTTGGATAGCCATAAATTTGTTTGATTGTAAGGGGATTTTAAGTGTTTGTAAAGGCTCTAAAAACATAAATTGAAATGTTTAATAGGCTCATTTGACTCTCTATGTGTAATTTTGAATTGCTGATATAAGATGGTCAGGTCAATAGGGGTGGTGAAATGGATAAGAAAATTCATCTCAAGATCATCCCACGACATGATAAATCCCAATAGAAGTCCTAAAAAAAATTTGTAAATGTGTCTAGTCAATAAAGAGGGAAACACCTATAGGTGACATCCTCATGGAGAATTTACATCCTTTCTAGTCCATCTTTATAGGCACTAATTTGTACTTATATGGTCCGAGATTCAACATGAACATACTTCTTGTAAATTCTTTTAGGATCTTTGGGTGAGTCATGGTATCCATCCAGGGATGGAAAATGGGCCACTAGTGTTTCCTAGTCAATTTGTCATGCTTATATTATTGGAAGGTGAAAGGAGTAACAAAGGGTGATGTGTGGTGAGGAAAATTTCTTGTGGAATGAGTTTTCCTCAAGAAATTATTACCATTTTTTATGTGCTTCCAATGGGTAAAAATGATTAAGAGTTTGAAAATCTCCCTTTAATAGACTTTGATCTAGTGATCACCCTTCTAGTTTATAGGGTAATAGCTTATAATATAGTCCTCCCTTTAATGAAAATAATACTAATCTCCATGAGTGTCACACTCTAATTACTCTCCATAATTCAAAGAAATTTAATTTTTGAAAGGTGACTAGGAAACGTGTAAGTTTTTTCAACCTAGATAGAGTGTCACACAAACTAGCAAGGACACACCTCTCTCGAAAATAAGGCATGCATGAGGGAAGACACAAATGGCATTTCGGTGCAGGTGTGTATGAATTCATTCTCCAAGTTTTTGTTCTCACTAGGTCTTGGCGGCCAAAGGATGTGCTAGGGAATAGCTCTGAGACAAATGGAGAGTGAATTTTAATGATCTTAAGGGTGTTTTCTAGTTTTTTGTTTGTTATATCTAGTGAGAGAAACTAGTTTCTTAGGGAATGCATAAAAAGAAGTCATTTCAAAGGATTTTACAAGAAAAAAATTTATTAGCATTCATTCATAGCTTGATGATTGCATGAAATGTAATAAAACATATATTTATCTATGAGTATAACTTGTAACAAGAACATACATTAAAAATTAGAAACAAGTTACAAGATTTAGTCTTAATACTAACATAGTTAATAAAAAGTGTAAAAGAGAGTAGGGTATGGTAGAAATACAATACACAGTAAATATACATAATTTCCTCCATATTATTTCAACACCAAGGACTATGAAATATGTTCCCACACTCAAAAACAAGATGCACTTGATCAAAACACGAGATAGGTATGAGAGTCTAAGGGGGTGGTGCTGCAATTTAATTTACAGGAATTAATATGTTGTTTATATCAATCTACTGATCATTTAATTCTCGACCCAAGGATGTAAAATTTCAATATTTCCAAAGGTATTGTATACACAGAGTTATAGATATTTGGGAGAAATAAAGGTAAATTTTTGTCACTTTGCAATTAGGAAATAATAATGCTAGAAATAAACTAGTTTATGATTGAAAGTAAGTGCTATGGCTGATGGAAAAGTATGTAAAAACATAACAGAGATAAAGGAATAACTATTGCTAATCTAATCATCCAATGAATTAAATAATTAAACAAAAGGAGAGGGTTAGCAAACCAAAAGTGGGTGTTGCCCTTGGTGCTTATACCTCCTAAGGCTTGTGTCTACAAAAAATTAATAGAACTCGATTCTTATTTCATCAGCATGAAGATTACAAATGGAAAATACAACAAATTCTCTATCTATGGATCAATCCCTCTTCAATGTTAACATTCTTTTTATAGAGCCTTGAAGAGATAGAGTCCTACTAGGAGCTCTAGTTGGATTAAGTAAAATATCTTAGCCAAACAATCTGGAAATTTTACAAACATACAATAGAATTATTCAATATATGTTCTCTTACAATCACATAAATTAACTAACTGATCACCAATCAACCAGTTATTAAATTATGAATTAAATCAATTAGTTATTTTTTGAGTTGAACGTATAATCGGTGATGACGTTGAGTATTCTCCTCGTTCTTATAACTACTTCCTTCATCAACACATGCAATCTTAGTTGTGGTGTCCATGTTGTGCAAGCTCCTCAGAATCATGACTTCATGTTTGTATGTGAATTCATTTGGGTACGTGTGCATGCTCTGCACATTGTGAGACAAGTCCCTTTGGGTGCATGTCGCTTGTTGTGGATTTCTTCGTCACTATGAATGAGTTATTTTGGCTACATGTTAATGGTGCATAAAACAACTTCTTTGTAAACAAAGCTCGTAACTTATACAAAGCATCATTTCACATCATATTGTAATCAAAAGAATAAATACATACTCATTATCCACAAAAAAAAGTAAACCTTATTAATAATTATATTAACTAATATATATTCCATGGGTTCAAGTTATAATGGAAATGCTTCATGAGTATCATAGGTTAATACAACTTCAAGAGTACACATGGATAAATAGAATACAACAGATAAGGTGTTTCAACAAAGAAATAAAACGACTCATCACACCCCCAGACTTAACTTCTTGAATGTTCTAATTCAATATTCTATAGGTTCCTATATGAGCTTAGCATCTGCTTGAATAATGCCACACATGAACCTAAAATACAATGGTGTAGATGTTACCTCTGGTTCAGTGAAGAAGTACCCTACATTATTTCTGTACCTTTCCATGATCATGTCATATATGTCATCATCCAAATGAATATCACTAGACCAATGTGGTATAGGATAGTGGAATATTGGTGGATAATAACCATATGGAAACCAATATTTACCACATCTATTACAAATTTCAATATATTCATTGATCCTCTTGAAAGTGGTAATGATTTTATGCTAGGAATGCACTTCTTCCTCCGTAGCTCCAAGAACATCTCTTACCAGGTGCATCCTACGGGAATATGATATTTCACGTGAATTGAACCTAATGTGGCTCCTATATTATTCATGAGCCTCATTCCTCATCTGATATACTCTTTGTTTGATGTATCTGTTTACCATGTATTCTCCATAATCCTCAATTATGCCCTTTGTATTTGGGGCTTCACCCCTTATCATTAGCGACTAGACTTTACATAAGTGCATGTACACAACCATCGGTTTCTCTCTGTATAGCTCATTATTGAAGTAAGAACACAAGGCCTTAACCGGCACATCTCCAATGTAGAGTACATGCATCTAGTCCCCTGTCATATTCTAAGGCATAATTGTGCATATATAATTCACATAATAGCAATTGAATCTCATGAGGCATTTGTAGGTAAATTATGAAGAAACTTATGGATCCTTTTATGTCAAATTGAATGTTTGAGTTAATACTAGTGATCTTCAACTACAACATTTTTCATTCGAAAGATGGCATAGACATTGGAAGGTGGCCTACATTTGAGTATGTCATTGGTTACTTGTATTTATCTTCCTGCCTCTTTTGAGTCTCTCAATCTCCACATTCCTTGGTCTTAAGTTATTTATCATTCTCTAAAAGGTCCTACCGATGTTGGAAGACTAGTTCTTTGTTTTCACTCTCCCACTTGCCTTGTAATATATTGACATAGTTCTCAAGTTTCTACTCCCAATAATATAACATTTTTTTTTTGGGTGGCCATGTTTCTACAAGATGGTTGGGGAGATTCTCTTAAAAATTCTTTGATGATAACTTTGTGGATGTAGGCTAGCTTGTGGAAAAAATGGGGTTCATGCTGGAATATAGTCCTGAATTGTATCATTATTAACTATAGGGCCTTCCTTGTAACTCCTCAACTGCATGTGCGAGGTTGGTGTTCTATTCCAATTTCATGAATAATATTCCCTATAATCTCCTCAACATTATGGGACAAATCACCCCTAATTTCCATTTTAGCGTTTTGTTCAAGCACTACGTGGTCATGTCTCGTCTCTATCATTTTTGCATGGCATGGGTTATATCTTTAATATCATCTATCAATCCTTCACCTTCATGCTTTTCATGGGTGTTCCCAGCATGAAATACCTCTGCATGAACTTCAATCCATCCGGCAGGCCTTTTTGAATAGGTTTCTTACCACATTCTTTCTCATCATTATTCTCCATATCACATACAACTTCAAGATCACCCTTTTCAATGTCCATTTCAATGACTTCATCATCACTCTCAAATGTGATTTTGATAAGTTTCCTAGGCTTTGGGATCTTGGTATTTTTGGTATGTAACCTATGTGAACACAAAGGGCTGGATTTTGAAGATTTAGGGGTAGATTTGGAGGATTTCAGATTAGACCTAGAAGATTTTATTTTCATCCTTGAGGTGGAGGATGATTCATGTGTAGAGATGCCAATAAAGGTTTCTAAGATAATAATCCTCTCGGGAGGAATGGGCTAAGGGTTTTGCTCGGAGATGGTGGTTTCTCTAAAACAAGTGTTTACGCAAGTTGAGAGGAAGCTATGGGTGCGGATGTGCACGTGTGGAAGAACTGCCTATGCTTCTCCATCATTTCTTCCTTTTTCCCAATAACTCATCAATGTGCTTCGACCTTGAAAAATCTTCCCACTTCAATGCAATATGTTCTTTTTCAAGTGTATGTTTCACAATCAAAGTGATGAGACAATGGTGAGACAATGTTGAATTTCCCTCTATGACTCCCTACTCATTCTTTTCAAACTTTCATTTAATAAATTGGGAACATTAACATGTCTACCATTCTTCAAATGATTGAGTAATTTAAAATGAACATTATTCAATCTAGAGTATCTACCCTCACAAGTAAATTATTTGATAATGTAATTAGAAACATCAGCCCAAAATGGTTTCAGAGAAGTGTGAAATGTACCTTGTCGATCAGTCATAAATTTATCATCTGCATCACCAAATTCACATCAACACTCTTTTGGGTTTCCCTTCTCAGGGAAAACTTCACCTTCTATAGAAGCCCTATTACTGCAATAAACCCTTAACAGTAGCTTCTCTCTCACATTGAATGTGGCAACAAATTTTTCACCATGGATTCATTGAAACCATGAAACTTATTGATATACTCCATCCATCCATAGATTTAAAAATATTGAAGTATCTATGGTGGTCATGCTGGAGTTGTGAATGGTCTGTTGGCTCATGGTGAATCATATCCCCTACCATTTTGAATTCTAAAAACTCCTTTATCTATGAGAGGAAAAATCTCACAGTTTGTAGCAATTATGTAAGAATTCGAGTAAGGAGAAAACTTTTTGAGTACTTGTGTTTTCGAATTCTGCAACCAACTCACACGGAATGCTCAAAGGAATGAATTAAATTTTTTTGGTTTCACGCACGTGTGAGGTGAAGTAGGGTGATGAAGTGAGGTGACATGGAGAGACAACTCGAGGTTTTAAAGGTGGCGGCGATAATGTCTTTTAAAATACATTCATGACATGACATAACATTAATTAAATATAATCATACCATCGCTTACTTTATTAAAGTGAAATGGGTGCACTTATCTTGAGAAATGTGTCAAATGATGATGTCATGTGCATTGTTACAATTTGTGCCTTTTTGCTACATGCGAGACTTATCATGATGTTGCATGTTGAGGTGCAATGATGGTGCATATGTTGTTATTGTAAGCATGTTTGGAATTCGTATTATAGGCTCCTTACTAAAATTAAATCATTCTGAAGAGGGAATATTGACTGCTCGTGCCAACCGTCTTCATCACCACTAGCTTATGAGTATTTCTCCTTATTTACTTCATGCAATCATAAGTTCTACCAATAGGGAAACAAAGAAATAATTTTTGCATGTTATTGTTAGTGGACATTTAGTCTTTACACCATCTCCTTTTGTCAAAGACCATGCATGTTTTACAACAAATACATCAAATCATCCATATACAGTTCCATGTAGTCATTGGTTAAATATGAGAAGATGCTTAAGACTGCTCTTTGAAATGTAAAGGTTCATTGCACAAACCAAAGGGAAGAAAAGAATATGCAAACTTTCCCCATGGGCATGTGAATGTGGTTTTTTCTTGGTCCTCTAGTGTAATTTGAATTTGGTTGTAGCCACTATATCCATCAAGAAAAGAAAAATATTTCTTACCATCCAGAGTGTCAAGAACTTGATCAATGAAAGGAAGCAGAAAATGATCCTTCTTTGTTGTTGCATTCAGCTCTCTATAGTCCATGTAGATCCTCCATTTACCATTATTTTTAGGTATAATGACAAGGGGTGACACCCATTGACTATCTGAAATTGGATATATGAATCCAACATCTAATAATTTTTTAAATTCTTCTTTCACAATATCTCTCACTATTGGGTTCATTCTTCTTTGTGGTTTCCTTATTAGCTTGCAACTATATTTGATGTATATCTTATGTGTACAGATATTAGGTGGATTCCATGCATGTCTCCATAGTCCCATGTAAATTTTGTTTTATGTTTCTGTAGAAGAGAAATTAATAGTTTCTCTTACTACATTCTTAGTATTTTGTTCACATTAAGGGGATTTCCCATAGTAATTTCTACTTTCTTAGAGAGATCAACCATGGAGCATACACTGCTACTTACGAATTCAATTTGTGATAATGTGGGAGAATTTGGTGAAGGATGAAATTCTTACCTGGAACATTCATAGTGCTTTGTTGTGGTAGAATTTGGTTCACGGGACAACTTAGGCATTGTAATCGGCCATCTACTTCAGATTCCTCCCATAATTATTTTACGAGACATTGAAAATAACAACATCTTCTTCTTGTCCTTCAATTATACATGAATTCTCCAACATCATGATTTGTTGTAGAGAATTCTGATCTTCTTTTGGCTTCTCAACCCAAATGGTTTTGTCTTCTTCATTGAATGGTTGTATAGGGGGTAAAGCATGATATTTTTGGTGCCACTTCCATTAGAGATAATCATATTACTAGATCTACATCCTATGAATGCATCAAGTTTCCAGCCATAGTCTTCCTAGGATGATAGAATATCCTCCCAAGCATGCTTTTGGTGGAGAACAATAAAATAAGAAGGGTACTCCCAAGATTTTATCACTACTACTGCATCCTCCAAGACTCCTTCAAGCTTCAATGTTGATTTGTTTGCAAGATGCAAGATTGTGGTTGTTGGTCTTAGGCCCTCTAACTTAAAATCATCCATGATTTGTTTTTTCATTACATTTATTGTTGCTCGTAAATCAATTAGAGTGTTCTTGATCATTGTGCCATTGATTGTGACATTTACCACAGGACTTCTTGGATCTATATATTTTGGCGGGATTGAATTTCCAAAGCATAATATGGGTTAGTTGTCAAACAACGTATACAGAGATGCATCATTTCTCTTCCTACCTGGGTTTGTTTATGCATAGGTCTTTAACTAATTTATTTTAGATGGGCACATCCTTAATGGCTTGAATCAATGGGATATTAACAAAAATGTCTTTCAAATGGTTGATGAAATCAAATTCTTATTTGAGGTTAGTCTTCTTTTTCTTGTAACCTTTCAGAAATGGTGGCTCATTACCCAAAGTTTTACCATTGTTATAATTTTTATTAGGTTGATACGATCGGCATGCATTGTCTTTTGTTGTTGTTGTGGATCATCTTGCATTGTCTATGGTTCATAAAAAAATTCAATAATGGCGGGTCTAACTAGTGGAGGAAGTGCTCTTCCGAGCGAATATGGATATTTTTGATGTCAACGAATAGGTAGGGTATTAAGTTTGTTCAGTGGAATAGGATGGCTAATGTTAGGGTAAGGCGTTGGCTAAGCTGGTAGTTGGGAAGCTTTTGGTTGGGAATTGCCTTGGGGATTAGGCATCATAGCTTCTTTGCCAGAGATAAGGAGGTTCTTGATAAAATTGTTGGTAATTAGGAGGCGGAGTTATTCCACCGTTTCCCTCCTCTCCAAGGTTGTTTCCCCGATTCAAGAGGTTGTTTCTATTGATGTTGTGTGTGGCCTTAGAATTGAGGTTGCAACTATTGTTGGTATTGGTTAGGATATGGGGCCCAACCTTGAGGGTTAGCCAAGGTGGGGGCCGCATGTATGGATTATTAGACCAAATTTAAAATGAGTGCATAGAGGTCTCAGTGTCATACCTCCTTATTGTGGTGGCCATGGTTTAATGTAGAAAATTTTCCCATCCTCTACCTCCAACATTCTAAATTTAGGTGGAGTCTCCCTTTTTTTAGCAATTTTGGCCAATTCTTTGAATCTACATTAAGATTTCTTCCTTTTGCATACATGACGAAGACTCAAAGTGAGTGTTGCTTTTGCATCTTCCTTTTTCTTTTTGGCATGTAGAGCATCTAATTGATTGGCCATGTCATTGACAATCTCCTACTTCATATTTTTAAACATGTTGACAATCTTTGACTTGGATATGTCCCCAATTGTTTTGGTAGTTGATCCACCTCTTGATCTTACACTTCTTACCCTCTTCATAGTATCTCTTGATTAATTTTTGCAGGCATCACATATTTCTGAAATGTGTCTTTTGAAATGTCTCCTACTCCAATAAGGTCTAGAGCATCCATTTCCTCTTCACTTTGAGTCCCTTCAAAAACATAATTTGAAATATTCATAAGGTAGTCTTGTGTGCCTCGTCTTCTGAGCACAAAACATGAATCTTTCTAGATAGTCTTCCAATGGTTCATCCTCTTTTGTACCATTTTCTATATCTCATCACCCACTCTATTACTCGGTCTATAGTAGACCTGATACTTATTGAGGAAATTATCCTTCATTTGTGCCTAAGTGGTTACTAAATTTCTTCCTAAACCCATGAACCATCTCAAGGCTGCATCCTTGAGTGTAGTAGGAAATAGCTTCAATTTATGTGCATCTGTGGTATAATCATAACTCCTGCACAAAACATCAAACTCAAACAGAAAGGTTTAGGCAAAGCTAAGGAGAAATATTTTTCATAGCAGAAGCTTCATCATTATCGGTAATGGGAAACTCAAAAGTGGTTGCCCCATTTTAAATATTTTGATCTACTTCTTCTTTCATAATTGGTTTATCAGAGTAACTTCGTAGAACCTTCACTTGGAGGATTTTCTTCTATTATCAAACCTTTTACACAAAAAAAAAGATCTAATTTCTTCAGAATCTAAAATGGAAACCTATGCTACTTGTGGATGGGATAAAAATCTACCATAAGCGTCCCTCGGTGATGCATGCATCAACTATTCAACTCAATCAACAGGGATATTAGTGGTAGGGGGTTGACGGTTAATTTCCTAAAACCTAAATTGTTTCTAAGAAATGAAAAACCTCTTCAAAAACCTTATAACTTGGCAGTATCCCCAGCAATGACACCAAAAATGGTGGTGCAAATTAACTCAAAGCAACTATATGTTGTTTTATCAATCTACAAATCATTTAATTATCAGAGCTAGGGACATAAACTTTCAATATTATCAGTGTTGTATACATAGTTACAAATGTTTGGGAGACATAAAGGTAAATTATTGTCACTACAATTAGGAAATAACAATGCTATAAATAAACTAGTCTATGACTGAAATTAAATACTATGGCTAATGGAAAAGCATGTAAAAATAGAACATAAATAAAGGAATAATTGTTGCTAATCTAATCATGCAATGAACTAAAGCAATAAACAAAAGGAAAGGGTTAGTAAATTGCAAGTGGGCCCTACCTTGGGTGTTAATACCTCTTAAGGCTTGTGTCTACAACAAATTAACAAAACTCAAATTTTTATTTCATTAGCATGAAGATTACAAATGGAAAATACAATGAATTCTCTATCTATAGATCTATCCCCTCTTTAGCATTAACATTTATTTTTATAGTGGCGTGAAGAGATAGATTCCTACTAGGAGTTCTAGTTGAATTAAGTAAAATATCTTAACCAAACAATCCGGATTCAATAGATGTTCTCTTACAATCACATAACTTAACTAATTAATCACTCAATCAACCAGTTATTAAATTATGAATTAAATCAATTAGTCCTTTGTTTGAGTTGAATCATATAATCAGTGATCGTGTTGATTCTTCTCCTTGTTCCCATAACTTCTTCCTTCATCAACATGTGCAAGCTTAGGTGTGATGTCCATGTTGTGCAAGTTCCTCGTAATCACAAGTTCATGTCTATATGTGACTTCCTTTGGTTGTGGATGCTCTGTTGTGGATGAGCCCCTTTGGTTGCATGTCAGTTGTTGTGGATGACCTCGTCCGTGAATGAGTTCTTTTAGTCGCATGTTAACTGTTATTGCATACAACAACTTCTTTGCTAACAAAATCGACATATATATACAAAGCATCATTTCACATCATATTGCAATCAAAAGAATAAATGCATACTCATAATCCACAAAATAAAGTAAACCTTCGTAATAATTATATTAACTAATATCTATGCCATGATTTCAAGTTATAATGGAAATGTTTCAACACTATCACCGGAAATACAAGTTCAAGGGTACATATGGATAAACATAATACACCAAATGAGGTGTTTCAACAAGGAAATAAAACGACTCATCGAGAAGGAATTATAACATCTAGAGTGGTGTGAAATGCCATCGACATGTAGTATGCACTCTCTAATATCCTAGTCGCTAAATGAGGATATTATATTCAATCAATATTATAGATCGTTAACACTTATCCAAACTAAAACATGATAATTACATAAGCTCACTTAAGCCAAGAACATGGATAGCCAAGTGAGAAAAACTAAACATAAATAAAACCCTCGAAGCTTTTTCTATTCCAAATTCAAGGACCTTTACAATGAATTTGATCTAGTTATTTATAGGAAAACCCGGATGAACATTGGTTAAAAGCATTAATAGAGGTAGCCTCTTCACATCCTAGATTTAAAAATATAATATTACATGGTAGATGCAAAATTAGATTACATTGAATGCCAAGTTAGCCATCTAGAAGGCTTATCATGTCAGAAAACATCCTCTACAAAGAGGAAGATCTTCATTAAATGGTGGAAGGTTCAAGAAAACCCCTAAATATATGGTTCATCTAGATTTTAGGGACTCCAACACATTATGATAGGTCTAGTTGCATAAATCAAATTCTCCATTTAAGATTTTTAAAAAAACTACCTATGACATGACATGTACATGGGCTATGATCCTTTGAAAAATTGACTAGATATGACCTTGTGATTTAGGGACGTGGATTATTCTCCTAGTTGACTTACCATTTTATTTTTTGCACGCTTGGTTTGTGGTGTGCAATGGTGTTCATGGAATATTTGTGTAACGAGATGTTTGTTTAGACTTTCCTGGCATGTGCATAACTTTACACAATGGCGAATTATTTAATGTGGTGTGGGAGGTGGACTACTGCCCTAATCATAGACATGTGGAAATGATCATTTTTTTGCATAGAATAAGTATTTTGATACTTAACTCGGTCCATATAACTGATAGTGCGTCAACTTGAGACACGTGGTGTGAATCGGTGTAGTCACATCCGGGAGTATCTTAGTCTTAGTTTGGGGCTTCTATTCTCTAGAGCACACTGATTTGAGACATGTGGGCTCAATTGGTGTCAACAGTAGTTTGTGTGATGTAAACATGAAACCGACTAAGTTTGGAGGGTATGCGGGAGTTTTACCATGTTCTGTGCAGAAGTTTAGTGTGAAAGTGTTGTGGAGCATTAAAGGTTTTGTAGGACTCTTTGCGTGGTTGTACAAAGATTGTGTGAAGATAGTTTTGGATGTGAAGGAGTTAGCATAATGAATATATCTAAATGTGCAGGATTCAAGGGTGCATGATAATGGGTGAAGACATTGCGCAACAGATTTTCACAATAGTGCATGTGGGAGGAGTGCACAAATAGGATGAGGATGCACAAGAATTGTGCGGAGGCATTGTAAATGTTTTGCATAACAATAGATAAACACATTTTCAGCAGGGTGCGAGATAATAATTTTGGAGAGGCTCGAGAAAATATGGCTAAAGCATGAAATTCTTGCGAAAAGGGGGAATACACACAAGGTCTAGAAATGAAAAGTTACACAATTTTGAACTTCCTTGTGAAAGACCAAGAGGGTCCATGATTTCACTGATCAATAATAAAAACCTATCCAAATCTCGACATTATAATGTTCATTTCATATATTTAAAGGGTTGTAGTGTATTGTTTAATAGTTAACAATACACTCTTTTAATCTTCAAGTTATTACAACCATGTAGGTTAACTAATTAAGTTGTATCATTCTTGATTCACAATTTGTTGCTCCAATTAGGAATTCATATTTTCACAATCATATCATATTGCATGGAAGGTACATTACACCTGTGTTCCCGTTATAGAGATTTTCCTTTGAATTTAAGTAACAAATTTCACATTTCAAACTACTTTTGTTTCATCATCTTAAGGATTTACTCTCAAAAGGAATGGGTTAATTACATGTTTCACCATAAATTCTACTTCCTTCATAATACTGGGTTTAGTATATTCCTATCTATGTCAAGGGTTCTACTAAATTTTACAAGTCCAACTAGAGTGAAAATTTCCTTAACTTGCAAGACCTTGGCTACAATTGAAGTTATCCCATTCTCAAGGCTACATTTTATTATTTCATTAGCATCGTTGTTTAATCCACATTTATGCCAAAAAAGCATGTGATCATGCATCATATTTGGTTTTTTTGATTTATTAGGTTGTTGTATTATTCATGGAGCTCTACTTTATTACATTCATTTTATGATCACATTTGACATTTTAGTTGGTTTTGACATCATTCAATGGCATACCATTTTTTTGTAGCGGTCATTACTTAGTTTAATCTTATTTACCCTTTCACTAACTATATTTACGATTACTTTGGTCATGTATATTAACATCATTTTGGAACAAATGTAATTCCTATAACACTTACGTTTATTTGATGTTTAAATTTACCTTTTGCTAGACAAGGGAAACTATCATGAGATCAAAGAAGGAATTATTAGGATTTAAGGGTGATTTAGATTCAAGATACCTCTTCCCATAAAAATCCTTCCATCATAGTACCCTATTTTCCTATTACACTTTGTTATAATTCAACAATTAGTTTAAGTAGATTTAACCTTTACACGTCATAAATTTATTTTTTTGTTATATAAGAGTTTGTGTTGGCTCAAATGCTTGATTTCTCCAAGAACAATTTGTATTTATTTATTATTAATATTTGTTTTTAAAACAACAAGAGAATGCCTAAATCAATTATGAAGACTTCAAGCATAACTTTATTCCTAAACAATATCTTATATTACTCTTGTTTCCCATTACTCTTACATGGTTAATTTGGACTCTTATGGGCGTTGTTTTAGAACAATTGTAAATCAAATAACACATAATTTACACTTAGGGATTTAAGACTACAAGGAGTATGACCTCGCACAAGACAACTCATTTCATTTCTCTTAGACACGCTAGTATTTAAGTGTATATTGCAAGAGAGATATCCCAAATAATCTTATGCATTACAAAATCCTCCTAAGGATCTATTTCAATTGTTGGGTAAATACACAAGTAATTCGAAATGTAGTCTCCACTCACATAATTTAGATCTCACAAGAGATCAATCGTAGGTACAACCACCAACTATCTTGCAAGGCTTTGGCCACCCACTAGGGTACCAAGGGAAAATTACGCACAAGAGGGGGTTAACTTATTCATGATATGGTCATACCTACAACACCTAGACATGATCACCTCACTCATCCCAAATGATAGGTTTCACAACAAAATCACCACCTCTTAAAATATTCAGGAAAAAGGTCCTTAATAAGACATCTTAGGTGCGAAAAATGAAGATGATTAATGAGATCAGAGTATTTTATTAACACGATCAATGTTTTATACCCTTGGAAAAAGACTCAAATGGGAGGAGGAAGTAAAATAGGCATTATAACTCATTCTTTTATTTTTCGTTAGTTTTGATGAGAGGAGATTCTACCTAGCATTGTGGTGTTAAGGAAATAAACCAATAATTAACATAGAAAAATATTAGTTTAATATCTTTATAACATAGGTACAACATTGAGTAGAACAAACTTCACATCCAATTTGACACTATAAAATATAGCCACATTGGTATTCCCTTTTCAAAATATACAAAGAACAATTCTTCGAACAACAATACATATCATTATTCTATGGTAATACATGTATTGCAAGATGAATATAACTTTACAATGACAACTCATTAATTACAACATATCACATCCAAAAAATTCCTCTTGTTTGAGTACCTACAACCAACATTGCGTCAGTCCTAGGACTAGTATGGAAATCCCCTACACTCAAGCATAAATTCCACGCATCCATCATTTCAAACAATCGGAATAGACACTAGAGAGAGAGAGAGATAGAGAGAGAGAGAGAGAGAAGAGAGAGGGAAGGAGGAAGAAAATATAGGATTCATTTTCTTTTCAAATCATTGTAACATCCCATATCCACTTTTCATTTCATTTCAAATCATATACATTTTGACCCATTTGTATTTTCAAAACCCAATCAATATTTCATAATTATCTCTAGAGAGAGAAAAGGGAAAGAGAGAAATATGGATTTCATTTTCCTTTCTATTCATCATATCATAATCACATACATTATCAAATTTTCATTTCATTTCCAACCCATGAACATTTATAACTCATTTACATTTTTAGAACCAGTCAAAATATCAAAGTTACTTCTAGAAAGAAAAAAAAGAAAGAGAGAGAAACATCATAATTTCCCAAAAAGCATTCATACAATAATTTGATCAATTCATACTCTATAAAGTGTGGAAATGATATGTACAAGGTTCCACGGTTAGTTAGGAGTCAACAAAACCCTTAGAAGGTGTGTTTAGCTAAAGTTGCAATTTTGGTGCAAGTTGGCCAAAACATCTAAAGTGCTCACAATTTGGGCCTTGAAAACACTCATTTTAAGGTTGAACACAAAGTTTGATGATTCCTGCATCCTCTCCCATATACATAAAATTCATCGTGTTTGATGGAATTTTATTACGAAGAGCGGAGCTCAAGTTACAAGAAACTCCAGGGCCATCGTAATTATGACAACTCTTGTCACTTAAGTGATCAATGGGCCCCAAACCCACTTGCAAAACTAGTCTTTGAAGGAATTTTCATTAAAATGCAGATGGGTTATGATTCTCTTGTTAGTAGTGTCTAGGGATAGGTGGAAGTGGTTTTCATTTTCGCTCAAACTAAGTGGTAACCGTAGGGCCGAAACCGATCACGTTTTACTAAAAGAGCATGTCACTACAAGTGATTGATAAGCTAAGTGGGCTTAGAAATTCGACATGCAAGGGCGTTAATTAAGTTCAAACAACTTAGTTAAGTTTTCCCATAGTGTCCCATGTTACTGGGGTCATGCAAGGAGTTTTAGGTTTGCGGTATATTTGGGTGTGGTGCTCCATGCGCATAACTTTTGGGGTCATAATTTTTTGATGTTTGATAGTTCCAAATGAAGTAAGGTTTTATCATTGGTTGGAGTTACATTTCCTAATAATTAACATTTAATTTCCAAATGCAAGAAATGATGAAAGTGGAATTTAGTACAAGAGAAAAAAGGGAAAGTCCATACCTTTTTTGCTAGACTCGCGATCACCACATTTGACGAGACTGAATCAGCTTTAGGCATTCAGATGAAATAATTTTGGGGATTCTTATTCATACTTCAAAATCCACTTTAAATACAGAAAAAAAAATTTTAAAACTTTACAACATCTTGCAGATCACTCATTTTTTTGTGCTATGCGGACTCACATAATCTGTTTGGTATTCTGGCATTTTCATGGGGTTTAGATGCCATTGTGCATACTTTGAAAACTCTCCCCATCTAACACAATTGACATACCACAACACATGAAAATGGCATGGATGGTGTCAGTAATGCGTTGAAATATTTGGCTTTACATCTTCCAAAATCCTTGCATTAAAATTTCTATGGCTTTTCCAACAAACCCATTTTGTGTATATCCTGCAAACCTGGCATTCCATGACCCGTATTTCTTTGAGGCATTTTGTCAAACAGTTCATGTGCCATGTGTATGCTCCTACATTTGCATACATGTCAACCAGGTCACTTGCAATTGCAACGTCTGACAAAAAAACCCTTTCCATTATGTTGTAAGATTATCCACACCCTGTTCCAAAGCTATTGTTTATAAAACCCATTTTGTATAAAGTGAAAATCATGGCAGTCCATAAGAGGACGTCTGGCTAAGAGTGGTTGGGACCGAGAAAAAGAGGGCTTCACGCAGAGGAGAGGAAGAGACAGATCTCGCAGAGACATAAGTGGGATAGCAGGAAAGGAATGTTCAATGTCTTAGACAATACAACTAATACATGAAATAAAAAAAGATAAAAGTGGGAGATATAAAACTAATGCTACAAAGATCATGGTGCACACGTGCATTCAGAGTTTACATGAAGAAGAAAATCCAAATATAAAATAAAATTAGCTAGACATTGCCAAAATGAAGCGCCTCCTAGTCCTCAATTCTTCTTCTTATTCTGCATAAAAACCAAAAACAAACCATCGATTGCCAGTAGTTTCCTTCTGTGAGACATTTGAACCCTCATCATATAGAGATCAGATCCAGATAAATCACTTGTACATAGTAAAATGAGAAGACATATCATGAGTAGATAATAGAGATAGATTTATCTCCATAACGTCTTTTATTTTAACCCAAAAAAGACTTATGGATTTTTTTTTTTACGGATTATCTGATTAAAGTTTTGCACCCTAACTTCCATTATGTTTATTTATTTAATTCCTTGATTTTAATGTATTATTCTCTAAATTTGCAAGAATTATGCATGCAAATCCAATATTAGCTAAAGTCTTAATGTTAACTTCTTTGTGATTACACCGCCTTGGATCCCAAATAAAGTGTTTGGATTATGTTGTAAGGAAAATGACAGTCTAAAAAAATTTCTAAGATGTGTTTATGATGTCAACTACGTTTCCCGACAAAGATGGCCATTCTCCCTATGTGTTTTACATTTTTATTTGTGCATGTGGCTTTTTTTATTTTGTTTGTTGGTTGAGTGGGGGCACACTACATCTCCCTCCCTTATAAGAGCATCATCCTCGATGTGACACACAATTCTAAAGCTCAAGGATACATAGGAAAGAAATTCAAAATAATGACACATGTCATTTAACAAAAAACTTTTTTACAACGCGACCACAAGGAAGAAAACTAATTTTGGAAATATCTTAAATTTTAATGTTATGTGAAGATTGGTAGTTAGTTATCTTTTTTATTTTATTATTAATTAGTATTTTCTTTCTTTATAGATATTTCTTAATCTCAAACTCTTAGTATTCATTGTTTAGAATTTCAATTGTCTTATGTTCATGGGTGCCCAATAGTAATTGGCCTCAAGATGTCACACAAAACTCAACACAACACAAACGACCCATGAGACATCTTGCTACATACTTTCATGATTGTATCACATCACAAGACCTCTAATTCCACCATGGAAAGACAACAAGTAGTCCACATAAAAATAATTTCCAACAATTATGTCATAGGCATAAATCCAACACACACATGTGACTATAAAAAAATCATCACGTTGATACATATACAACTGGTATCACATGACCCAAAACCATGACCATACAAACATAAGTTCCAAGACAATATCCAATAGTCCATACCAACTCAAGGGGAGCATCAAACCTCAATCATAACAATGTGTAACAAGACTCACAAGAGTACACATAACTCATAACACCAACTCCACACATCACAAAACATCACAAAAAACTCCATATATCTCCCAAAGCATCACAAAACAACTCCATATACCTCCCAAAGCATCACCAAAAAACTCCATATACCTCCCAAAGAGAAAGAATCATAGTGCCAAAACCAAGTCAGGGTCACTCAACCATAGAGCCCCATCAAGAATATCAGGTCACTCAACCATAGAGTTCCATCGAGAATATCAGGTCACTCAACCATAGAGTGTCCATCAAGAATATCAGGTCACTCAACCATAGAGTGCCATCAAGAATATCAGGGTCACTCAACCATAGAGCCCCATCTCCTTTCTCCATTTAATGAGGTCGGGTCACCCTATGGCCTAGGGGGCACATAGAGCCCCATCACCCCTAACCCAAGTGACATAATAACTCATGGTTCAACAACCCACTAGTTATTTGTAACTCCTTGGGGCATACCCCCATACAAAAAGTGGGTCCATAGGTCCAACCACTCCATGGTGAATCCCATGACCCTATTCCAACACATTACGACATTAGAACCAACATAACAATCCATCTCAAATGCCAAGTGGAAAAAATCCCAAGCCTTGGGCTAGGAAAGGATATAAAAATTTTAAACATGAAAAGAAAATTTAAAACTAAGAAAAAAATGGCTAATTAGCCATAGTTAGTGCAAAAATCCACATGTTAGTGCAAACAACCAAATAAAATGCCCAAAATATAAGAACACATCAATCAAGAAAATTATTGGTTCTTACAAGAAAAGAGATAATGATCAATTTATGAATAAAATACGTATTGAGAAATAACACATTACAATCACTATGTGGCCTCATATGGCCACCAAAGGGGTACTCATCGAGTTGTTGGCACTCGATATCGAGCCTCATCTCACAAAAATATACATGTAATAAAATGAGTATATCAAATAATGTAAATTTCATCATCTCTCTGAAATCATCCCTCCATACTCCCATAAGGCTCAACATAGTCAAAATCATATAGGATTGTTCGATGGAAAACCCAATAGGAAAGAGCAGGGGATGCTAGTTTGCATAAGTTGAGCCTAAGGTGGTGTGCATCCATCTATATAATGAAACAAATATAAGTATACTAAATAGATAGAAGTGGGTTTCAGTCTATATAAGACTCCACTTCCTCACTCATACTTGGACTCAAGATTATGAAAACCTGGTCCACTCCTCCTCTCTCCACATACACTCTTAACAATTTGCTTCCCTTAGGGTTGTCTAGTGTAAGGTTCACAACATAACACATAACTACATCACTAACACAATGGTGATTCACGCACATTAACCATAGTGTCTTATGCATGGTATATATATAGGGTATAACAAAATCATTACTTTCATGGGTTATGATACATCACATTTCCACATAATGCACCCAAGTGCAAGTATTGCATAATAGGGTCATACGATCACCATATGCCCTAATTCATGACATGAACCATCACATATTACATGAATTATATGTATAATGAAAATAATGACTAACATTACAACATATAGTCAATTGAATACAACATGGTGACACACATGATTCATCACAACATGTTGGTGACATCACGATATAAATCCAATTCACTATACACCAATTTTTTCATGCAACACATCAACACACCTTCATATCACATAATAACAAAACACTCCAACACTCCATAATCCACAATAACATTATTTTCACACACAACAAGTGGTACATCACACGTGAACTCCTCATTGAATCCATGAAAAGGAGAGTGAATACTCTCATCACAAACACATCAACATGATAACAAATACACACTAAGTGACATGCACAACATGTGTGTTCATAATATCACAATTACAACATTGTTCACATCACAACATATATCACATTACTCTTCCCATCTCCACCACCACCATGCAAGATCATCACAACTCCAATCTATCCCAGAGGTTCGAGAGCATGAACCTCCACTCTGATACCATATGTAATGCCCACATTTTACACACACAAATACAACACACATAATAATATGATAATTTTTTTTGCTTACATTTCTTGATACATAACATCACATAGGATCACTTAGGATAATGTATAACACATGAGACATTTGTGTAACCATGGACCCACATATATAACATGAAACACATGATGCACATCAAAGCCACATTTCCAAAAATGACAAAGTACAACAATGACCCATGACAATATACACTTACTCATAGGCACTTCCCACAACACATCATTGTTCATGGTGAAATATTTATTACAATCTATTTTTATTAGTTGACTATAATTTTCTAAAAGAACACATAACATGGGACCCTTCATTCCTTTACAACTAGGCTGCATGTTTTTGTTTAACATTTCACCTATAGTGGTTCCTTTAGAATTTTCTCATTTCTCTTGTGGAAATAACTTTATATAGCATGATTGTGATTAGGAACGTATATACACACATGCATCTTCTAATATTTGACTTAAGGATTTTTTTGAGAGAGTCCATGTTTACTTGGTTTGGAAAAATACTCTCATTATAAGGAGGAAAATTCACAGAAGAAAAAAAGGTTACTAGATCAATAGAAAACCTATCCCGAGTTCATTTCATAGCATTGTTTAATACTAACAATACACTCTTTTAATCTTCAAGTTATTACAACCAACTATGTAGGTTAACTAATTAAGTTGTATCATTCTTGATTCACAATCCATTGCTCCAATTAGGAATTCATATTTTCACAATCATATTGTGCATGGAAGGTACATTACACATTGTGTTCCCATTATAGATATTTTTATTTGAATTTAAGTGACGAATTTCACATTTCAAACTACTTGTTTCATCATCTTAAGGATTTACTCTCAATAAAATGGGTTAATTACATGTTTCGACCATAAATTCTACTTCCTGAGTGATCCTAGGTTTAATATATTCCTATCTACGCCAAGGGTTCTACTAACTTTTACAAGTCCAACTAGAGTGCAATTTCCTTAACTCACAAGACCTTGGCTACAACTAAAGTTATCCCATTCTCAAGGCTACATTTTATTATTTCATTAGCATCATTGTTTAATCCACATTTATGCAAACAAAGCATGTGATCATGCATCATATTTGGTTTTTCATTTATTAGGTTGTTGTATTATTCATGGAGCTCTACTTTATTACATTCATTTTATGATCACATTTGACATTTTAGTTGGTTTTGACATCATTCAATGGCATACCATTTTTTTATAGTGGTCATTTCTTAGTTTAATCTTATTTACCCTTTTACTAACTACATTTACGTAGTTACTTTGGTCCTATATTAACATCATTTTGGAACAAATGTAATTCCTATAACACTTACGTTTATTCGATGTTTAAATTTTACCTTTGCTAGACAAGGGAAACTATCGTGAGATCAAGAAGGAATTATTAGGATTTAAGGTGATTTAGATTCAAGATACCTCTTCCCATAAAAATCCTTCCATCATAGTACCCTATTTTTCTATTACAGTTTTTTATAATTCAATAGTTAGTTTAATATATTTAACCTTTACACGTCATAAATTTCTTTTTTTGTTATGTAAGAGTTTGTGTTGGCTCAAATGCTTGATTTCTCCAAGACAATTCATTTATTTATTATTAATATTTTGTTTTTTAAACAACAAGAGAATGCCTAAATCAATTATGAAGACTTCAAGCATAACTTTATTCCTAAACAATATCTTATTTACTCTTGTTTCCCATTACTCTTACATGGTTAATTTGGACTCTTATGGGCATTGTTTTAGAAAAATTGTAATTCAAATAACACATAATTTACACTTAGGGATTTAAGACTACAAGGAGTACGACCTCTCACACAAGACAACTCATTTCATTGCTCTTAGACACACAAGTATTAAGTGTATATTGCAAGAGAGATATCCCAAATAATCTTATGCATTACAAAATCCTCCTAAGGACCTATTTCAATTGTTGGGTAAATACACAAGTAATTCAAAACATAGTCTCCACTCACATAATTTAGATCTCACAAGAGATCAATCGTAGGTACAACCACCAACTATCTTGCAAGGCTTTGGCCACCCACTAGGGTACGAAGGGAAAATTATGCACAAGGGGTTAACTTATTCATGATATGGTCATACCTACAACACCTAGACATGATCACCTCACTCGTCCCAAAATGATAGGTTTCACAACATAAAATCACCACCTCATTAAATATTCAAGGTAAAAGGTCCTTAATAAGATGTCTTAGGTGTGAAGCATGAAGATGATTAATGAGATCAGAGTATTTTATTAACACGATCAATGTTTTATACCCTGGAAAAGACTCAAATGGGAGGAGGAAGTACAATAGGCATTATAACTCGTTCTTTTATTTTCGTTAGTTTTGATGAGAGGAGATTCTACCTAGCATTGTGGGTGTTAAGGAAATAAACCAATAATTAACATAGCAAAAGATTTAGTTTATATCTTTATAACATAGGTACAACATTGAGTACAACTTCACATCCAATTTGACACTATAAAATATAGCCACATTGGTATTCCTTTTCAAAATATACCAAGAACAATTCTTCAACAACAATACATATCATTATTCTATGGTAATACATGTAATGCAAGATAAATACAACTTTACAATGAAAACTCATTAATTACAACATATCACATCCAGAAAATTCCTCTTGTTCGGATATAACGTTTAGTCAGGACTGAGTATGAAAATCCCCTCACTCAAGCATAAATTCCAATCATCATTTCAAACATCGAAACAGACACTAGAGAGAGATAGAGATAGGGAGAGAGAGAGACAAAGAGTAAGGGAATGAGGAAGAAAATCTAGGATTCATTACGGTGCACGTAGAACAGGTTTCCATAAGCAGAAGAATCCAAAACAGAATAGCTAGACGTTACGCCAAAATGAAGTGCCTCCTAGTCCTCAATCTTTTCCTTATTCTTCTGCATAAACCAAGCAAAACCAGCGGCCAGTAGTATTTCCCCTCTGTGAGACGTTTGAACCTGCTTCAGATACAGAGATCGATCCATATCAATCACTTGTACATAGTAACATGAGGAGATAATAGAGATAGATTTATCTCCATGCGCAGGCTATTTTTAACCCAAACTGAGACTGCTTGTTTTTTTTTTTGGACGGCTAGAGCTTTGTTTTGCACGGTTCCCGTAATGTTTTATTTATTTAATTGTGAGAGTGCAGATATCTGAATTTTTACTCGCTGCAACCATCCAATATTGGCTAAACTCCCAATGTTAACTTGGCTTCACGTGATTACGCCTCTGGATTCAAAATAAAGTGCTTGGATTATGCTGCAAGGAAAATGACAGGTCTAAAAAGGTGCTTAGGAGGTGTCGCTTCCATTCTCTGTCAACTGACAGGCATGCGGCTCAAGAATTGGACTGGAGGGGCACTACAAATTCATCAACATACAAAGGATATTAGTTTAACATATACAAATATCATAGTATATATTATTATTGTATTGAAATTGAAACATAAAATAGTGTATTATATTTATGCTCAATAAATGTAAATTATACATGTATATTTTTAAAAATATATAAAATGGTTGGTTTCGGGATGCTAATTCAGCACGTAAGTACATCATTGTATGTATTGTTATTATATTTTAAATTGAAACATCTCATACGTAAACAAAGCCTTTTTTCACGTATCCTCTATTAAATAAAAGTCTTCAATAAAGACATCGATGTTATCTCCAGCAATTTATTGAATAAATTTAACATCTCGAAAATCAAAGAATAAGATAAAGTCCACGAAATGGTGATCTCATTCCATCACAAAGGAATAGAAACAAATCTCTCAAATAAATCTTTCAACTCCAATCTTATATGCGACTTTGTAATGAAAAAAACTCTTTATGGAACATTATTTGAATCTTATCAAAAAAATTTATATTGGGATTTCTTAAAATTTGTAATTTAGTGGATGGCCATTAATACTTTCTACATCATTTTTATTATATTTAATTTTATAATATATATATATGTGTGTGTGTGTTTATTTTTAAGTCATGGAAAATATCTTTTTTATGTTTTGTAGATAAAATATTTGTAGTGGTTATCTTGAGACGATTTAAACATATATACATAAAGAAATCTAAAAATATCAATAATATAGTATTTTAAATTATTTTATGAAAGTGTATTTGTATTGTGTTAAACAATGTGATGATTTTACATGATAGTGTGATGTACTTTTGAACCAATTAACATTGACCTATATATCATGATTAGTAGTTTAAAAGAACAAATCTCCTACGAGTGTGAATAGTCTATTTGGCACTCATTGCATCTAGATGATGCTTACAGAGGTAAAACACTCGATACTTATCAAGAGGTTGCCCATATTAGTACTATTGTGATTCAAATGTACTTAACCATCGAGTTTCCACCACAATCAAAATCACTTAAGTTATTATTCCATTTGCCAAACTTTCAATAAGTATCATGGTGTATGAACCATTCATTACGAGTTTCCTATATGATTGATTTATATAAGAGGTGTGTCCGGTGTAGATTGAAATGTGAAGAGTTTTTGGATTTCAACCATATTATTTTAGATCGATCTACATGAACTTATATTTCATAATCAATAATTCACAAGAACCCAACTTTTACAAGCATGAATGATCCACTTAACATTCATTATATTTAATTAATTCACAAGAGTTAAGGGTTTATCAAATACTTGAAAGGTTTTAAGCATAAGATAAAAATTAAGCGATTGTAATTATGGTGAAAACCACGTACATAAATATATAAATGAAATGAATATCAAAGTAAATTAATCAAAATTCTTATGAACCACCTTATCATATAATATAGATCAATGTAATCTTAATCTTTGAAAAACTCTTCAATAACATTTTATTTTTAGGAAAACTATAATCTATTCATTGGGCATGTGTGGATGATTCACAACATCGATTTGAAATGAAGATAAAGAAAATATGCCAGCTTATTTTGTGTTGCATTTGGATAAGGGAGATAATTCGTTAGTCGACTTTATAAGTTATAGGCACTAATTGGTGATATCCATACGACAAAGACTGTAGGGAGTGACAAAGATAAAGACAAAGTGTTAACGATCTATATTGAAAGATTTAGTCACATTGTCAACTCTAATTATGACCGTAACGTATTTTTGATTTCATATTATTGTTAATAGGTTACCTACATAAGAACGCGTGAATTTTTTATCCAATCATTCAAAGCTTATGCTATAACATTATAGATTGTAACCATTTGCAATATTTAATCATAACCACATATGAAAGGGTTTTCTTTGTGCAAATTTAAAATCCTTTAACATTTTATGATCAAGTTTTACAAAAATTATTTCAAATTTAATTTTTTAAAGAGTAAGATGTAGATGTTCGTGATCCCTCTATGAGAGGTAAAGGTCGTTGGTATAGTCACTCTCATCTTTGTTTACACAACCGTTTTGGGTGGGGCTCTTCTCCTTCGACTCATCGTAGAGCTCATTGTTGGCTCGGCTACTAGCAAGCTCCCTCGACTACATTGGTCATTTCACCGCCTCGAGGACAGAAAATATGAATGAAGAACATAAAGAGAGCACCGACGCCACTACCACCGGTTGGGAGCCCATTTTAGAAAAGCATGACCTTTCAAGTAGCGCAGGGCATGGCCGATGATAAAACCATCTACATTCAACTCTATTCATGGTTGTGGCCTACTTTTTCTCTTTAATTGACTTTATGTTGGTGTGTTGCTTATGAGATCCTATTTTTAAAGTGTAAATTATTAAATTTGACTCTCTACATTATATATGTTTTAAATAAATTTTTATGCTCTATCCAAAATTTTACTTACATCTTATACACTGTACTTTAAAAAAATGATTGTATTTTAAAGAAGAAAAACGTAAATATGATCATAAGGCCATGAAATTAAAGCCCTAACACTTCATAATTAAATGACTTGATGTTAAGGGTGCCTTGACTTTTTTTTGGATAATGCTAATGAGCCAAATAATTCCAAACTTTTCATTAAATAATAATAATAATAATTCCAAACAAAAGTTGCTATCCGTGGTTGTTTACATACGCAGGACGATGCAGAAATGTAAACGCACGCTGAAAGAGCTATAATTTCACATCGTACCCGGCGATCGTTACTCCGGCAATCCCACTATAGTCTATTTTCACAAAGACATGTCTCCCATTTCGTTTTGGTTGCCTCTGCTATTGTTTCTGGGATGTTTATGCACACCAGCCGTCCAATAATTACTGGATGCCCAAGTGATGAAAGAAGTTCACTCTTGGATTTCAAAGGAGGTCTCGTTGATCCCACCGGTCGCTTATCCTCCTGGCATGGATTCAACTGTTGCCAGTGGGAGGGTATTGTTTGCGACTCCCTTTCTGGCCATGTCATAACTCTTGATCTCAAAAACTATTACCGCTATTACGATCAAAATGGAGTGACCATTAAGAATTTGAGTGGGAAGATTCGTCCATCACTTTTTAATCTGCAGCATCTTCAATATTTGGATTTGGGATACAACAACTTCAATCATATTCCTATATCTCCTCACTTCGCTAAACTCAACAGGCTTACTTTCCTCAGCTTGTCAAATGCTGGATTTGGAGGCGAGATCCCTGTGGAGTTGGGAAATATTACAACCTTGCGTCACCTGGATCTTTCAGGTTATGACAGCTTGGAGAGTAGGAGGTTCGTAGCATGGATAAAAAATCTGAGAAGCTTGGAATACCTGTCTATGGCATCGGTGAATCTGACAAAGGCATCTGAGAATTGGGGTGATGCCCTTAGCAGCCTCTCTAATCTTACCCACCTTCCCTCACGCAAGTTCGCAGGGGGTAGTGAGGTGGCACAGCGGTCTACGTGGCGTTCGTAGGGGGTGGCCCACGCTCCGTTTTCATTTCCGTTAACTCCGTCTCCATTCCCCCCGACAAGCTAATAAATACTGCCGGTTTTGCCAGCCTTTGTCGGCTATCATTTCAGCGACTCCTGTCAAATCACCTGCAGCTGTCACACGGTTCCAGTTTCAAAAATCATAGCTCCGCCTTCATCAAAAACATATGACCCGCCATAGCCCCCTGTTCCATGCGGTTTCCATGTGGTTTGTGTTTGAGCTGTTCTCTGCTGCACAACTTTGTTCCCTCTCCTTGCAGGTGCTTCCCCAGCGTCGCCTTATACGCACTCTCCAACCTTTTCATTTTCAGCCCGATTCCTCCCCTCGAGCATTTAATCCCTCTCCTTGCACCATTGCGAAATCTTCTCGATCCAGACAACGAGATAGAAATACAGGAAAAATCTTGTTATATCATCCGCCGTTTTTGCGACAGCAAAGAGGAAGGTGCGGCGCAGTGCAGTATTGATGCTGGAATTTGTGAAAGGCTTATGCAACTTCCCCTGTTTGCTCCAAAGAACGGATTTCAGAGGTGGGTTTCTACAATCTATGATTATGTTACATCGATTTGTTTCTGAAAAAATATCTTTAATCTATGTTTATGTTACATGCTATTCTGTGCTTCTCTTTTACATGCTATTTTGTACAATTTAAATTTAGTATTGGTTTATAGCTATTTTTATAAACCAATCTTGTTAAGGCGTCTTTAGAACAATGTATGGCAGCGTTACAATACAAATACAGAATACCCAAATGAAAAGTTTTCAACTTATTTAACTTCACCTTTAAGGAGACAACACCAATTTAAAAGAGAATGAGAATGCAATGTCAGATAACAAATGCCATGGCTTGCGTTTTTGAAGAGAAGACGAGACTGTTCTTAGAATTGGATTGGAAGCGATGAAAGACCGCCATTGCTTGCAAACCAGGGCTGCTTTGGGTAAATCTGAAACTGAAAGGAAGGCCAAAACTATCTGTATCACATCATCTTGCAATGAAACACAACCAAATTCTTCTTCCATTGTCCTTGTGGATTATGGCTTTTCCATCCCATAGAAACGCATCTTTATTAAGACACAACAGGTGGAATGCTATGCAAGGCACGTGTAGCTCAAACCGTTACACCGTGTAATTAAAAGGCGACACTTTACCTTCTAACATTTAAAGAATTGGAATAGCTAATCACGATTGAGATTTTGAAACCAATGGTTTGTGAAATTCAAAACATTTTTTTTTGTGTGTGAATACAATAAGCCGATTCTGCTTGTTATTTAAGGGAATGAAAAAGATGGATATGTCGATGAAGATGAGCCAAAGGATGTCAACAATATTAATTGTGGTGCCACCCCTAATACAATCTCAATCAACCTTATATTTATCACCCTTTACACAATCTCAATCAATAGTGTATCAATTTCAAAACAACGTTACAGATATGCAATTAATGAAGAAACATCTTATTTAACTTCACCTTTAAGGAGACAACACCAATTTAAAAGACAGAGAATGCAATGTTGAAAGCTCATGGGGAGCAAGTAATATTCCCCGGAATTATCTTCAATAAAGTTAAGCATTCTTTACTGAGACTATTAATTTCGTCTCTGAAACAACATGGTGCATTAAAAATCATACACCCTTCAATAATTTATTAGTTATTTTTATACGAATAACTAGTTTTATACAAATATAATATTTATAATGTCCATTGAAACATAATTTTTAAATGATTTATAACTATTTTTATACATTCTAAATTGGGTATATGTACCTCTAGCGTGTCTCCTATATTGATAACCAGAGCGCCTGGAATCGGCTCTACAGAAATCCACAGGTTCTTGTTAAGAATTTGTAAGCCTACCGATTCGTCATCTTGCAGTAACACAGTAAGAGCACTTCCATCAGAGTGTGCACTTAAACCTAGAACGAGATCAGGCCTAGATCAGGGTGGATACAAGTTCATCCGTTGTGCCTGCACATTTTCTATAGCTAGGACTAGTAGCTATAGAAAGTAAAATAAGCTTCCAAATGTTGGCAGAGTCTAAATACCTCAATTGAATAAGCTTCCAATGTATCCCTACAAAACTCAAGCAAAAAACATCTCAGCATAGATAGTTGACATAAGTTAGCATTACCATTGTAGTATTGCAGGGTATATTAATAAAAACGTATAACCTGAAAAGTAAGGGTCTATCCGGCCAAAGGTTTTGTTTATGAATAGATTTTGGCATGGTAGCCAGTGCCATCATGTCACACCAGTCTAGCTTCTGGTCATCTGAGAAGATGAAACCGTGACCATATCCCTGGATTGTGCCCGACATCATTGCGTACTTCTCTTTCTCTTCCAATGGCAGTTTGAAGAACTCCATCACCACTTTCTTTATTCGCTCCAATAGTTGCCAGTGCCCAATTCCATGATTCAAAACCTGAGAAAGTAAAATAAACACACTGCTAAAATTATTGTGGCCATTTAAGTAACAAACATGTTTGTAAAGATTATTACTGAACATTTGGAAACATCTAACTCTTAAATGTTAGCGAGTGGTAAAAAACAGATATATTTAGCCCAACTAACCTGGAAAAAACCCCACTCTTGACAGGCCTTGGAAAGTCTGGCCATCTCATGTTGCCTCGTAGAATGACATCCTGATACAATCCTCCCCATGTCAATGACAGGTATTTGAAGGCTAGCTGGAGCATTTAATGCTGAGCATCCAATCCTCTCTTGTTTGGGTCGAATGTATCTCTCTGGTTCAGCCCCGGGCTTCGATTTTACAAGCTCTTGCACGTCATCAGCCTTCAAACATGAACCCATCTTCACCATTGAAGAACTTGCCATGACACTTGAACTAACTAACTACACTTTTTGCAACCGTAAGTACTGTATAAAATAAACCTAAATATAACAACTCTATGATATTAACGGTATGTGGGCAAGCATTTATATATTCAATTAAAGCTCAGTTCAATTTGCATATTCCACTGAAGTGCGCCGACCAAGCATAGATTCCTTGTGGTTGTCATCACTGCTACAATGTCACTTGTCTTTGATTGCATGAACAATACATAACCTTATACCCAATGCGTTGAAGTGTCCAAAAATATTTGCAGCTCGTTAGTCATGCTTTTCTAGCAGGCTCCTTCTCTAAAACGTCTATCTAAATGCGTCCTGCTCTTTTTTGTCATTCTGAGGCTTTTTTCCAATAATTTGGGGTGATTTGTAGTTTCTGTGCAGAGTTTGAAACTTTACGATACCTCCATGGAGTCATAAAATAGGGCTTTACAGAATACATCACCAATGCTCTCAGCAAGAACAATGTCTTTGTTTGAAATGATGTTATTCCTTGACATCACCATGGATGCAAATCCATGATTTTATTTCTCAGAATAAAATCAGCTGTATCATTTAGCGTCCAATAATCCCTTCCATAAGTTGGATTTTTTTAGGGTAATCTACACTCTGTGCATTTGGTTGATTTTCACGACTCAGTAAAATAAAAACAATAGCTTCCCTAACTCATTGCGGAAGAAGGCTTTTGGTTGAGTGTAAGGGAAGCTCTTGTAAGGGATGCCTCCGGAAAATAAAAACAGTGGTCTTCCAATTTTTTTGACACTTTGCAAAAAAAATTCACCATCAAAAGAAACACGTGTTTCAGGAATTTTGTTAAATAATTCACATGCTTCCACATTATGCATACATATCTACTAGGGTATTTGAAACTAAAATATCTGACAAAAGTTTCTTTTGTGCAATGCTTTGGTAGATGTGCATACCCTGTTTCAAAGCTCATATTTTGGCAGAGGATGGGAGTATGATATGAAAAGTGAACTGAAGAGATTGGACACATGTTGGTTGCATTTACTGAGACACTAGAAATTATGAAATACCACTTCCATTATGCTTTGGTGGATGCCCATACCCCGCTGTAAATCTCTGCAACTTTGCATTAATCTCCTATACCTGTGGGTGTGATTCATCTCTTACACAAAAAAACCATTCACCATTTTATATCCTTTAATCCAACTAAATCCCACCATCTATTAAATTCCTCTATCCTTCATCAATACCCTTAAAATATGAACAATGTTCCATCATACTTTGATCGTTGCTCATGGCGTGCTCTTGAAGCCCTTGTTTTGACAGAGGCTAGCAGGATGCTGGAAAGATTTATGGAGTCTAGATTTGAACATGCCAATTGAAATAGCCCAAAAGTTACTAAGTTGCATATCCCGCAATCTAGGAGACAAAATATATCTCAGGAATTTTGTCGAATAATTTACATGCTTCAAAATTTTGCATAAATACCTACCAGGGCACTTCAACTGTTCCCTTCTGCACAGTACTTTGGCATATGTCCACACCCTGTTTCAAAGCTCCAATTTTTTAACAGTTTGCTAATGAAGATCTAAACAAATTGAAGATTACAATACCCAAAAAAAAAAAAAAATTGTATAGCCTGTAAACGGGCTGTCTAAAATTGAAACTGTAATTTATGGCTAAAAACCTCAAACATGGAATTCGACTCATGAACAGAGTTGTACCTAGTCAAAGCACTATGTTTTAGAGAGGAAACTTTTGAAGAATGTGGGACTCTATTTAGTTCTAATCTTTTGTCAATATGTTTTTGCTTACTTTTTGTAGTGTAAACCTTAAAAGTGGGTGTAGGAATATAAGGCTTATAGTTTATTATTAAGTCTCTATTAGTTATGTATTAACTAATGGACTCTATTTAGTTTTAATCTTCTATCACTATGTTTTTGCTCACTTTCTGTAGTGTAAACCTTAAGAGGGGGTGTAGGAATATAAGGCTTATAGTTTAATATTAAGTCATTATTAGTTATGTATTAACTAATAGACGGTTATAACCGCTTCAACCATTTTGTGACTATCTCTTGCATAATAAAATGACGGACCCAGAACTTATAATGTGTGAATTGTGATTCCTCTTCATTATTTCTCTCTTCACATCTTTTAACAACAGGGACTTAACATAATGGAACCCTGTTCCCCAAACGCAAGGTCTCTGTTATCATCTGATCAATGTGTAGGAAACTTAAGCCTCTAAGGAAAATTGTATCTTAACCAAATTACATAAATATTAGATAATGTTAATCAA
Source organism: Taxus wallichiana var. yunnanensis (assembly GCA_018340775.1). Taxonomy (NCBI): domain Eukaryota; kingdom Viridiplantae; phylum Streptophyta; class Pinopsida; order Cupressales; family Taxaceae; genus Taxus; species Taxus wallichiana. Next base: position 16,773,998 of record CM031236.1, on the reverse strand, counting down.
ATCATACTCACATCCTGAGTAAATGGTAATGACATGTAATCACTCCAAGTTACTAGCTCTTTCTTCTCTTCCTTGGACTTCTTGAGCTTCATGTTTTCTTCCTGAGATCATTGAATACATGAATGCTTTAGTGTCAGAACTAACTATATTGCAGTTAATAAGTTCTTCTCAAAGGAGAGGGGAATTCATTGGTACCTGTAATTGTTGTAGTGCAAGTGGGCAACCGGTAAGGTATTGAGCAGCTAGTGTCATAAGCATTGGTACAGAGTCTTCTCCTGGAAATCATGTTATCTGAGATGAGGTCTATAGTGAACTTCCCCGTTATACTGTTTGTTTCATGTAATAATACATCCAGGACATCCTTCTCTCGAGTTTTGTTGCTATCATACTTTGTTCCTCTGTCTTGTATGATTCTGTGCACCATCTTCACCATGTTTGCTTTTTCCTGAAACATGCTTTCATAATCATAATCGGTATTATTAAAATCTCCCAATGCCCATATCTTAGATTGGTGTAATTGGTAGTGATCAACGTGGAATTGAGTTTGAAGATATAAAATCCTACCTGCAAGGACTTGTAAAGCCTTGTTCCAGGGAATTTGACAGGAATTGAGACTAAACCCGAAATAAACTTTCTGAATTCTCGTTTTAAGCATTCTAACTCGTCACTGGGGTTAAGACTCATCAGGGCCTTCAACAACACCTGAAAAGCTATCTGTTCAATAAACAATGTATGCGGTTAAAACAAAAAATATTACCGTAATAATTTTCAGCCGTGGTTAAAAATCATTATTTTCAGCTGTGGCTATTCCATCTCCTCCTAGGCAAAGGGATACAAGATTAGAGGCTTGGAATTTTAATAAAGATACAATTAGAAGGTTTTGAAAAGTTTATATGTGCCCAAATGAAGAATTGGTTTGAGTCTTGGAGATTCAAAGGAGAAACCTCAGCTTTGAGATCCAGAAAAATAGGTAAATTTGTATGAGAGTTTATCAATTGAAAAGCCAAGGGAATTAAAAATATGCAAGAAAGATCCAATTATTTTGACTAATCAAGAAGAAATAACAAGATCAGCAATTGAGACAGCAGTTCGAGTGGTCTAACCAACAAGAGTTACTCCCAAAGAGCCCATGCCAATTCTTAATTTCTTAACCAGTTGCTTATGTTTCTTTTGCAACACAGGGATATAGGAGACAAAATAATAAAATGATAGTTTAAGCTTAGAGTTTGAGATCATAACTGATAAAAGGCAATTTTACAATCCAGATCATAAGTTTCTCAGCATGATGATAAACAAGGAGCTGTTAAATGTAGTTAGAAGTTTAAGTGCACAAGCATTTGATGTGATGGTAGGAAGATAACTGATGTTTATGGCATATGCTATAATTCCCTTGTTGGAAACTACCAACGCACTGATTTCAATGGTGGAAATTGGTAAGGCCAAAACTTATTATTGTTTGCCCTATAATTTAACAAGTAGATGAAGGATACACTGTTTCAGCTGCAAGGCAATCTGATTTCCTTGTTGATGATATATGGCCTGAAGATAGAGATAGAAAGGGAAGTGGAGTTATTATAGAATATTTGGTGCAATAGAAAAATCTACCTGCAGGAAACATAGTGGGAGGGACCAAAGATAATCCAGCACCCTTTAATGTTTACATCGATTGGGGACCAACAAAGGAGGGATGGACTTGTAATGAGTCCAATAAGCTACACTAGAAGGAGGATTCTTGACACGAGAGACGGCTATCTATGGAAAAGGATAAAGTTTAATGTATGATGATAAGATAAGAACATAAAGATAGGTTTCTTCTACGAAATTAGAAAGAAAATCCTGTCATGCTGCTAATCTGAAGGGACAGCTCAAATATGCCACTTCTTTGATTTGTCTTAAAAAAAAATTCAAGTACTGAAATTTAAATAATAGATGCATATCTTTGAAGTTACTAAATATGATTTCTACTCCCCAACCCAAGCAAATAGGAGGTTTGACCAGTCCCCTCTTCATCTGTCCCCCAACAGAACAAAATGGATAAGGAGTAGGAGATAGAGGTGGAGAAGAAATAGGAGCGAGAGTAGGAATTTATGTTCTTAACCCGGTCACCTCAGTTCAACAGAATGGACAAATATAGCTCTCTATCCGAAAAAAAATGCTAGACAGTCCAACAGAATAAAAATTTGTAACACAAAAGGCCGAATTGGGAATGTTTATAGCCCAATCACCACGTTTATGTGCAGGAGGACTTCAAGGTTTACAGTCTAACAGCCGCACATATCAGAGGAAAAACTATGGAATCAAGAAAGTTTCTGGCAATGACTTGGTTTGTTTGAACCCAAGAAATTTTAACGTGTCCCCCATCAGTTTGTCTTGTGGGAACCAGACAGAAAAGGTAAATGGTGAGAACTATATTTGAATTTGAGATCAGAATAGCTTCTATTTTTCACTGCTCCAACATGATGAAAGCCTTCTCATGAGTGAAAAGAAGAAAGTATTGGAGCACAGTGAATATAAGAGCCTATACTTCTCTGCATTTCTGATTACCCATGCAATGAGTCACATCAAGGTCTGAGCTTGTGTAGTTGAGATTTGGACAGAGAAAGAATGCAAAAATGAATACCACCAATGTCAGTGGGCATGTCAATGGGCTTTTTGACATTGTTCAAAATGATTTAGAGATGTCATCTCTTCACAAAGTTAGCGTTAGGCCTCCAGAGAGCATGATGCACTCTATTAAAGATTCTGTGAAGGAGACCTTTTTCCCGATGATCCTTCAAGCAATTTAAGAACCAAACCAAGAAAAAGGAAGCTTTTGTTGGGAGTCCTATATATTTTCCTATTCTTGAATGGGCACCCAGATATTCCTTTAAGTTCTTCAGGTCTGATCTTATCGCTAGTATAACTATAGCCAGTCTTGCCATACCACAGGCAAGGAAACTAACTTCATGTCTATTTACAAATTTAGATTATAGTCTTAAAAGAGAATTTGTTTAAGGCGTGAAAACTAACTTTATGCCTATTTAAAAAATTAGATTATAGTCTTAAAGAAAATTTGTTTAGAAAGGGTTTGATAAAGCTTATACAAGGTCTGTGTTAATGTGCTATGCATATGCAGGGTATAAGCTACGCCAAGCTAGCCAATCTTCCTCCTATTGTTGGACTTTGTGAGTAGTGATTATTTACTGTATATAAATTACATGAGACATGTTTAAGGAAGTGGTTTTATGGGAGGAGAGTATCTAAATTTTCTTAGTGAATTATATTTAAATTATATGGGAGATTTTTTAAGGAAGTTTTTTCATGGAGGAGAGTTCTTTATTTCATGTAATAATACATCCAGGACATCCTTATATATAGATCATGTTATATGTAATATAGATCCTTTTATTTCATGTAACTAACTATATTGCAGTTAATAAGTTCTTCTCAAAGGAGAGGGGAATTCATTGGTACCTGTAATTGTTGTAGTGCAAGTGGGCAACCGGTAAGGTATTGAGCAGCTAGTGTCATAAGCATTGGTACAGAGTCTTCTCCTGGAAATCATGTTATCTGAGATGAGGTCTATAGTGAACTTCCCCGTTATACTATTTGTTTCATGTAATAATACATCCAAGACATCCTTCTCTCGAGTTTTGTTGCTATCATACTTTGTTCCTCTGTCTTGTATGATTCTGTGCACCATCTTCACCATGTTTGCTTTTTCCTGAAACATGCTTTCATAATCATAATCGGTATTATTAAAATCTCCCAATGCCCATATCTTAGATTGGTGTAATTGGTAGTGATCAATGTGGAATTGAGTTTGAAGATATAAAATCCTACCTGCAAGGACTTGTAAAGCCTTGTTCCAGGGAATTTGACAGGAATTGAGACTAAACCCGAAATAAACTTTTTGAATTCTCGTTTTAAGCATTCTAACTCATCACTGGGGTTAAGACTCATCAGGGCCTTCAACAGCACCTGAAAAGCTATCTGTTCAATAAACAATGTATGCGGTTAAAACAAAAAATATTACCGTAATAATTATGATACTATGAAAATATACCACCCACATACACATGTATCTGTGTATGTGTATTGATTGCTTACCTTTTTTGTTTCATCTTGGATGTAAACTAGTTGACCATCCTTCCAATTTTTCACAGAATCTAGCACATACTTCTCAATGTCCATGGTTATATGTTCTTTTAACTCTGGAGATTTGAGAAAACTACCTATGAGACCATGCAACCTTTTTGGCAATCAAAGACTTCCCCATGAGTTCATTAAGTGACTTTGGATAAGTAGGAACAAATATTCTACCATCATTTTGCAAAATCACCTTGCTCACTTCTGGATCAGTTGATACAATTGTGGGGCTCCCAAGAAGGTGGGATTTGAATACCTTTCCATATATGAGTTCCAAAACCAAGAGTTAGGCCTACAATAAAGCAACACAAGGAATCTAAGATGTCAATCCCCATGAAAATGTCATATGCAAATCCAGTGTTGGAGCTGGACACACTAAACTTGGAATCCCAGGAACAAACAAAAACAATACACGCTTGTACAAAAGCCAGCTATTCTAGCCCACTTGTCCTCATTCACAGTGACAGAAACCTTGCAATTTTCTGATATAAACTTCTGACCACAGAGATCAATATTCCATGAGGCACACGTGCATAAGACAGAAACATAATTGCACTAACATCAACACCCATAACATGCAATTCTTTGTTTTTCATTGTTCATTATTTTTCCAAAACTTTAGAATGATGGACTAAATGAGTAACCTCTGAACACTACCGAGAGAAAAGCTGACAGCAAATATTATGGACCAATTGGTCTACATAAAAGGCCTATAGGAATTCCAATTTTTTTCGGTTTTGACAACCCTTAACTGCTTATTGTTATTGACTCATAGTTATGACAGATTAGAGGATACTATGGCACTGGCTATTCTATACTTTCTCATATTTTTAATGTTTCTTAGTTCATGAGGCCATATTGGCAAATTAGGAAAAAGTGGAGAATACTATATTTATACTCAAAAAGTTTGACACTTCATTATAATAAAACCTATATCTTCAGTTGACAGCTTTTGTGTCATTTTTAATCTGACAGAAAGTAGCTGTACCCATTTTTTAATGTGGATGAGTTGAATAGCATAAAAAATGTGCATGTATATTTGTAACTCAATAATTACATATAGACCTCGAGTAGAATGCAAATAAAGTTGACAGAATAAGCTCTTTTCTTGTTAAAAGTATGGGTAGGTTGGAAGTATATCTCGTTGAGTGTGGCCAAAGTCTCTTCGAATTCCTTGTCAAAGTAGTTATCAATGAGAGTTGACAATATCTCTATCTATATCTATTGATTTATGAGAATGTCTCTATCTTTTGATTTTTTGAACGATATCTAAAAATGGCATTTCGAGCTGATATAATCCATAAATAAATTGTCTTCATCTTATATTTCTCATCACTTTTTCTCAAAGCTATGGACTGTTTCCATCATGTTTGCTTGGTAGATATAATCTTCAATTCTTCAGATTTCCACAGTACACATCAGAGATATTATATCGTGAATATACTTGTGTTCTATTTTTTTATATAATCTTATTGCTTTGCGATGATTTGAAGTTCCTTTCTATATTTTTGGATTTCAGCAAATCCTTTCTAATCTTATTGCTTTGCAAATAAGCAATCATCAAAAGCAACATCTTCATTTGTGTTTAAAGGTATTGATGAAACTTTTAACAATGTTTTTTCATCAATATTGTTTATTTTAATTATGCATGACCATATATTATGTATTAATTTTAAATTTTAATTTTTTAACCACAAAGAAATCAAATCAAATAAAAGAAAATAGCGGTTGTGGAAAAAATCAACCACAAAAAAATAGGATGACAACACGTGCTTTAATGGCCTTTCTAAACGGGTAAGGAAATGTGGTTTTTGTTTTTATTGAAATATAATTTTTGTAGTGGATTATGTGTTATGAAATGCTTATTTCTGACAACATAGTGTTTGTTTTTGTAACATAAACATAGATTAACGATGAAAAAATTGAAGAAGAAAAAGCATTTGTTGATCAAACAAAAGAGAATTCAGATTTTGAAGAAGAATTTGACACGGAACTAAACATAGATGACAATAGTGATCAAAATGACGAAGATTATGAGGTAGAGGAGGATGATGAAGATGAAGATTGGGTGCCTAGTCCGAGCCATAAAGCATCCAATGAGTGCAAACATCAAAGATCAGTAAGTAGTGTTATTTATAATTTTTGTTTTGCATGAATAAAACACTTTTATTCAAGTATTCAACTTATGTTAGTATGTCTTAGATTTATTAGAATTTTCCAATTTCATGTTCTTTTAGTGGCCATATATTTTTACATTTGCATAATAATTTCAACTAAAGAGTTATAGGATTTCCCTACACATCAATTGTTACTCATAAACTATTTAATTATTGGCTGTAAATTGTAGTATTTGCAGCAGTGTAAAATTATAAAAGAAATTGGAAAGAGGGACAGATTTAAGTGCATGGTCTTTCCTTGCTGCAACTATGAAATGCAAGGAATAAAATGGCATTTGAAAGACATCAACTATCACCGCCTCCATGATCACAATGGTCTCCCTCCATTACATAGGCGTAAGCTGTAAATGTGTGACCGGGAAGTATAAAAGGAGAACAAAAAAAATAGTACAAAATATGGTTGCAAAGCGAAGTGTTGACTCGGCACTTGAAAAATTCTAAATATATGTACAAATCTAGGTTAATTGAGCGTTATTGTCGGGAAGAAAACGTGCAATATTTTTCATCCCTTAGCCAACAAGCTAAAGATCTGATTTCCAAGCTTGTAGAGGAGTATGATAGTGTGGAAAAGAGGGAGGAAAGAAGGAAAAAAACCCTTTCAACGCTGCAATATAAAAAGGATTTGATGAAAACCAATTGTACAAATTTTGAACTAAATGGACAAAAGGATAAGGTATGTACCATTTTTATTATAATTTAAATTTAAAATTATTTTAGTTTTGTTTATTCACATTTTTATGTTATTTTAAATTAACGTTTCATTTGTACAGGATATTATCCAAGAAGAATCCATTAATGTTGATCATGTAAGGAAACATGCTTTCATTAAAAACATTAGTAGCATTGTTGGAATAATAAAGTGTCATTTTTCATTCATTAACATGTTGAAATCTTGTGTAAATGCAATTCTCACACTTTTCATGACTTGAATGCATGAATAGGACTCAACTAATGTTGATGGAGAAAATCCGATACAAAAAAAGAATGTAAACAACAATGCAATGGAAAAAAAGGTATACGATTGTAAATTACAAATATAAATATTTGTGTTTTTTATATATTTTAAGTGCTTAAATCTTAATCATATTGCTAATTTGGCATTTATACCTACATCTTTTATATACAATTAATTATTATGTTGTTGCACTTGAAAAATTGGGTTTTACCGCTTGAGAGTGATGAGGAAGAGAATAATGTTGAAGCATACACTTCAAGTGCATGGGTGCATGAACCACCGATGCAAATAACACCTATTTCCATTAGAACAAAATAAAGTGAGGGAAACGATATGAATGATAAAGAAAAAATCAACACAGAGGATCATAAGGGAAAAATATGGCCGATCCATTGATTGAGGTGACTGATTTTTCAAAAATTGTTGAGGTGGAACCGGGCAAACCAAAGAATGAGGCGAAGGACATGGCTGCCTATGAATTCACAATAGGAGAAGAAGTTTTTATGTTCCTAGAGCCTGACCATGCAAAAAAGGTTGGCATTGCTAAAATTCATGCAACTAAACCAGAACAAAATGCCATGGACGATCTTTAGAAAGGGACTTTGCATTGTCATATGCATAGAAGAATCATATGTAAATGACACTCCATTGCATTTTCCACATATTGGAGTAGATATTGCTGGTGAATCAAGAAGACATATTGCATCTGGTTTAAAGATTGCTTGAAGGCAATTAACCAGAAAGAGGATGGAAAAGAGACAAAGGTGTGTTAATTTGTATTTTTATTGATGTTATTGTGTTTTTAGCACATTTGATTGATTTTATATCCAGTATAAGTATACTTATCCATTTTGTCATGTTTGCAGCGAATGAATGAATATTCAGATGACAATGTTGCAATTGAGGTAAAACTATGTTTTGATGTACATTATTTTTTTCCAATTGATTGACTATATCAATGATGCATTATTTATTTCAGTATTCAATAGAATTTTGAGAGCTCATATTCAGATTTTACCATGCATAGGTGACACAAGGAAATGGATACTGTAGGATTTTCCTTTCTAGTCTAATGTTTAAATTTTTTCCTACTTCCCTATACATTTCCTTCCATTACATTCTTATGCAGTATTCCTCTATGTATTTATCTTTCAAAACTGGTTTGCATTTTCACTATAATATTTTATACGATGGAAACATATTATTCATGATGAAACTATGTACTTTTCATACCAACTTGGCTTCCCAACCTTGACTGTTGCAGCTGTTACAGGAGCTTCCCTTACCCCAATATCATTTTACTTATAATTTTGTTTCTTTCTAACAATCATGTTCTTTAATTTTATTATATAGTATTTATATGAATTGATTGTTTGTAGAATGAAGAGGAACAATCAAATAAGATTGTGGTAAGAAATGTAAAAATGTTATCCAATATTGTTGATTCCATACAAATTATACATAAAACGGGTCATGCTTCATCTAATTTGGTAAGTTACGTAAACTTAAGATTTACATTGCTAATTTCTTCTAGGAGTCAAATATAAAAACATTTAAAATATTTGTGTTTTTTTCTTCCAGCTTAATGTAGGAAATAATTTGCATCAATAATCCTTCATTTTTGTAGAACGTAATAGTGAAGGTGATACTTGAGATGCAACTTTCGTAAAGGATCCATTCTTCCCAACAACAGTGACCACACAATATCTTATTTATAATTTTGATAAAATTATTTTATCATTTAATTTTGCATAGTTTTATTTACTTGATATGCCCATTGTTTGTAAACATTTCAGGGAAAAAGATTAAAGGGTATCAAGAGTGTTGCATCAGTTCACACACACCTTACGCCTGATGAGATGAAAGGAAATAAAAGAAAAATTTGAGGATGGATGGAAGCGCGAAACTCCATTGCTGTTAACAAGCAACGGAGAAATTTGAAGAGCTCTCAGATTTAATTTGTTGAAGTTTTGATATTACAATCAATTGTATCATTATTTGTAAAACAATTGCCAAGATACTCAGTTATGTCAAAGAAAAAATCAAGTTTAATGTTATGGTTTTTCTCCTTGAACGAGAAAATAATGTAAGATCCATATGTAGTGCCAATTTTATGCCAAAATCCTCTTTTGGCTCTTCTTCTGACATGACTTGTAAAATGTAATGAGTTTTTCCTGTCAAATTTATTGATAGCATTTATTATTGCTGTTGAGACTATTTATTTATTATTGTTGTTTTTCCTATCCATATTAGATGAATGGGATTATGCATACCTTCTCTATACACGTGTATCTTATTAATAGTATTTAAAGTTATCGAGTTTGCTATGACCTTTGCAATATGTTGAAATTTTAGATAATCATGAAAAAATTAAAGTTCATTTGAATGGTACAGTGTCTGAATATCATATATTTGTTTCAAGTGTTCACTAGAGTGGCAATGGCTATAGAACACTAATGGAAGACCCATATTCATTGCTTTGGATGTGTCTGATGTTTCTTCCTTGCTCATCTGCCGGGCCAAGGCAAGCTAGGCATCACTTTGCAGTCACTAGATTGGAGTTGCATATCTTTCACTGGCTGTACTTATTCAAATATCACATTTTTAATGAGCAAATTCATCATATTAGTACTCTTCAGCTGTGGTCTGAACAAGACCAAATAACATTTCTATTCGGATATAGCTCAAGTACAATCGGAGATGTATTGATACAACATGTGCAATCAAGCGCACACCAGAAAGTCTCGAAAAGAACATGGAAATTGACTCCAAATTGAAAGCATAACAACAAAAACAATACAAACTTATGACTTACACACTTAATAAAAGCCATGATCGAGAATATGTTTGAACCTCTATATAATAATTGCTAGAATTCCTTGAGCAAAGAACGGACAGAGAATGCTGGAATTTCAATCAATACTATCTCACTGAAAATATTCCAATATAGACAGACTAAAATGGATAAACAATAAACAATAAATATTCCAATATAGACAGCAGGACTAAAAAAACTATTTAAAAAAGAAAAAGAGAGATAGTTGAGGAATTCCATGCCTTAACAAAACATTATCATTCTCACTTTATCATGGGAAATATTTTTAATTATTTGCTTGAAACAAGAGCATACAAGTGATATTCCACAAACGTTTCCCCATAAATCTGGTTGATAAAGTTAGCAGGAAATTCCAGGGAGAATGGCTCCAAATTGAAAGTAGGAATGTAAAAAAAGCAGTAAAGTGACACTTGTAGTAGGCCACAATCATTTACTTTCTTGAGATATCATTGCAGTAGCATATTTTTAGTTGTCTAGCCAAAGGAGCGGTGCTATATGATAAAAGAAATATATGAATAGAACACCACACAAGATTGGAAGCAATAGACAAATAAAAATATATCAAAGATTTGTAGGTGCAACACTTTCACAAGGATTTGCATGGTAATAGTCCTTTTCAAATACAATCTGATCAATATGAAAGATGATTAAGTTGTTGATGAGACCTTAAGGCATGGTTTTGCTGGAGAAAAAACCTTTCATAGCCTTCTCTTGCGAACAAAAGGAAACAAAAGCTTCAGAATTATATCAACCCTTTTGAAATACTTATTTTTCCAGCTCTCTCTCAACACAATCAATAACAATACACCACCAAAACCTACTCCATATGACAACCCCAGTCCTACCTCATACCACGGTATTTGTTTTCTGCTCTCTTCATTGTTGTCTTCTTCTTCATTAGAAGCAGGAGGAGGAGGTGCAAATTGTGGCCAAGAGCAATTCTTTGGAAGTGGACATCCCCATAAATTCAGATTTTGTAAATATGATGATTGTGTAAATGTGAACATGTGTCCTCCTTGTGGTATGATACCAGAGAGATTGTTGCTGGACAGATTTAAAAATCCCAAATAGTCTAGAGATGTGAGCTCCTTTGGAATATATCCAGAAAACATGTTTCTAGAAAGGTCCAGTGATTCCAGATCACTCATTTCTCCCAAACTACTTGGAAGCGTCCCGCTGAAATTGTTCATGGATAGATTGAGAGACTTCAACCCTTTCAACTTTCCAAAATCATAAGGAAGAACTCCATTCAATTGATTTCTTGAGAGATCTATGCATGATAGAGTGGATAGAATATATGAATAGTGTTGCTCTATGCCTTTGGAAGTCATATTCAACTCATCATGATAAGCATATGGTTCATTAAGAGGACCAAGTGGATACCTTCTTTTCATCCTATGTCCACTTTCTACCACAGTCATTGCTTGCGCAGAGATACAATGCTATGAGGAATACACCCTGACAAACTATTGGCGGAGAGATCTAAGATATGGAGTTGCTTTAACTTGCCAATTTCTGAAGGAATAGGACCTTCCAAATGATTGCTCTCCATCACTAGCACTTGAAGGGCTGAAAGATTTCCAATTGACTTTGGAATATGTCCTATAAACGAGTTGTGCCCAATATCAAGTGTTTGTAGTTTTGTACAATTTACTATTGGGGAAGGGAATCTTCCACTTAGCTTATTATTGTGTACAATCAAGGACAAGGGGCATAGCCCACAAGGTATGCTTCCTTCCAGACCATTATCTCCCAAGTTCAATACTAGAAGTTGAAGAATATCAGCCAAGCTTGGTGGAATGACTCGTTTAATTTGTTGTTTGCCAAATTTAACTTTACAAGACCAGTCAAGTTGCTCAAACTTGGAGGAATATTGCCAATCGGGAATTGTCATTTAGCATCAATACTTATAGAGTAGAAGGCCATACAGACAAGATGGATCCCAATAATGCATTCTTAGAAACATCAAAGACTCGTCAAGTTATTTAAAGCATTTGGGAAAATATTGCCTTGCAAAATAATTTTGTGAGAGATTTAAGAATCTCAAATGAGGACTCGAAATGCCATAGCCAAGATGGAATTTCTCCATAAAGATTGTTGTTAGCCAATTTCAGATGGCTCAATGAGTATTGAGTTGAAATCCATGGCGGAATTTGACCATCAAGATTGCATGATGTCAAATGCAAGTATTCTAATTGGAATAAAGGAATCCAAGTTGAGCTAATATTCAGCACACAATTGGATAAAGACAACTCAGACAAGTTGGTAAGGTTGTGAATCAAGGTTTCTGAAATTGTATGATGGTGGCCAAGCTCCACAAACTTTGCCAGCATCCTCCCAACATCTTGACAAAGGTAGTAATCATTGATAATGCAGTAATCAATTGATAATATGTTTTCTATTTTATTTTCTGCCTTCAATCTCTGAACATGATCTCTTTCTCACGTATTCACATTCATGTATTGCACTTAGATTGTTGAAAATGAAGTTTTCATTAAAAAAATTATTTGTGTTTACCGATATGGACAATATTTTTGTTACGCTCATATTTTTGGCTCAATACCCAAAGATAGTTACTAACGATGGTTTTGAGATTGATGAAAAATGATACCAAGAAAGGGACGTACCAATAGGAAACTATCTAAGTGTGGGGTAATGTTCTTGCATTTGCAAAAAAAATGATAGCGAACCCTTCAAAAGCTTGTTGTTTATTCATCTAATCCAATTCTCTTGCACCAACAGACAACACTGCTACCTTAGATGTTTAGTGTCGCCGACTACATGATAGAACAAATCTATAAGAACATTGTATACACATGATTAGGGTAACTTTTGTAAAGAGATAAACGGATATCCTTTGTTAAAAAGTGACAAATTTGTATAAATATTGAAACTTGCATCATTTATTACGGATGACAACACAATACGTTGTTGAACTATTTTAATTAAAGTAGAAGGGCATAAGTGGGAAATTATTACAAAGTGATTGAATTAAAAACCTTGAATAGATACATAACATTATAAAATGCAAAATAAACATTAAAAATCCATTTTTTTGAGGCAACAACGTATTACATTGAGAAATAACCTACTTTGGTATAGATCATGTAGGAGCATAAAAAGATGGTATCACAGTTTTAGATATTATAATGAGCATATCTTGTAAACTAATAATGTGTTTGCTCATCATTTCTCAAGGGTAACAACATAATATGTTGTTGAACTGCTGCAATCTAAAATTACCCTTAAATTCCATTTGTGTTGGTCTCATCTTCAAGTTCTTCAACAAGCCCCCTTTCCCTATCTAGTTCTACAGCCTCTTTTTAATTCATCCTCCCATGTTAGTCGACGTGATACACGACTCTTTTTTACAATAGGAAAACTAGCTTTCCTATTTGTTGGACATGGGCGCCTTTGATTCAACATCTTCTCTATAAAATCTCTCTCTTGATGAAGTGTATTGTTGAATCCATCATCTACAGGTCTAAACGGTTGTGCCTCGTGATGTTGCACACCTAATATAGAAGATATTTGGCTTCCCCTCAATCGGTTTGTTGTTTCCACAAGTGTATTCTCTAATAAAGTAAGAAATGACTTGTTTAGAGGACCAACAAGATCAAGTATCTACTATTTTCTTATCCTTCTCACTTGTGGGCTCAAGTGTTCATCTTCTTCATTTATAACATGTTTATCTTGTTGCAAAACATGCATAGAGTCTTCACAGTGTTTGGAGGATTCCATGCTTGACCAAAAGGATCATCAACCACATGTTCATCTCCACATGCAACATTTGGAGCACAAAATAAACCCTGGAGAACATTACAAATTAGTATAATAAATCAAAGATTTGAATAAAAACCAAAATTAATAGAATTTAGATACAATAAATTACTATGTTGGAAAATCTTGAAAACATTTTTCCTAGAATCCTGAACATCAAAGTTTTCTCTCGCTGAATTCTTTTTCATCATATTCACTTTAATTACGTGCTTACATAAGTACCCATTCTTTGACACTCCACATCCACACATTGCCAAATGTGGGGTTTGATACCATACTTCATAGTGACAAGTATCATCCGTCTGCTACGAACCCATGCTAACCGTGGGGTCGAGGTATGGAAGGTGACATAATAATCAGGGAATGGATTGTGCATGCAGCCATTGGTTATTTTCTAGTTCCTCCACTTTGAAGTTACTAGTAGAACCCACTTTCTTTACAACATTGACTCCACCAATAATATATAAAAACAATCGTGATTTACTCGATGTATCACCACCAACCCTCGCGATGAGATGCTTTTCGAATGGAGGATAACCACTTACTCTTAAGTATAGAGTGATATGCCTCTATTGCAGCATTTGTTTCTTTCCCAAAGATGCTTTAAAGTCCGTAGATGTCTCACCCACATTCCAATTCTTAGAAGCCGTGTTCCTGCCAATATTTAATAAATTTTATCTCATCCGCAAATTCTGTAACAAAATCTTGTGCCATTTGAATAGCACTCTCCTCATTATTTGAATGGTGCATAATTTCCCCCAACCTATTAAACATTACACGTCTTTTTTGATCTTCCTTAACCTTGGCAACAAGATTCTTCAACCATGCCCTCCTTACATGCCAGCTGCATAAGTATACTTCACACCCAAAAACTTCTCTGTATTTGAAAATGAATTGTATTAGAATTTTAAAAATTTGATAGCAAACTTAATATCTATAATTTAAATTTATATATTCTAACAATATACACAAAGAGTAATTTACAACCTAATAGCATTGATTTCAGCTGTAGCATCATCTACCATGAAAGCATTTAGTTTCCACTCACGCATATGAGCATGTGCTCTATTCACCAGCTTTTTCATCCATTGGGTTAAGTCGCTAGTTTTAGCTCTTGACATTATGACCCATGCAACTGGTAGGCCCATGTGTTTGGAATCGAATGCAAGGATGGTATAGAGT
Source organism: Taxus wallichiana var. yunnanensis (assembly GCA_018340775.1). Taxonomy (NCBI): domain Eukaryota; kingdom Viridiplantae; phylum Streptophyta; class Pinopsida; order Cupressales; family Taxaceae; genus Taxus; species Taxus wallichiana. The sequence continues at coordinate 16,758,940 of CM031236.1, read as the reverse complement.
TTGAACTATGGAGAGTTGGCAATGCAATAACAATGTGAATTAGTAGATTATTGGTAAGAAAATGTAACATATTTTTTGCAGAAATTTTTTATTGATAAGATTATGTAAAAGAGAATACCTTCATTCCATTGGTCCCAAAAGTGGCGTCCATTACAAGTATGTTGTTATGGCCATATTTTAACATCCACTCAAGTTGTTGCGGCATTTGAATGCCCATGATAAATGGCACGTGACCATATTCCTCAACATTTCCTTCATACTCTTGGTATTCAAAACATATATTTGGATTTTGATCTTGCCATACTCTCACACTTTGGGCATCATTTCTATCATACATGTACTTTGTTGCTTTTATTTTTGTATCAATATTTTGAACATCATGTGAAGACAATAAATCATCACGTTTTGTTTTCCCATCAAACAAGGCTAGCTTCTCATAAACCATTTCACGGTGCTTTTGCAACATAATATCACCGGCATTCCTAATAACAATAACTTTTCTACCCATTCTTGCAATTCCTTACTAATATGTGGCGCATAATAAGCTCGTGTCCCTTCAAATTTGTGATTTTTTTGGCCATGGCATATATGATTGTTGTTATCCACATGATCCATCTGAGGATATGTGATAAGTGCATATTCACTTCTTTTCATAAGAATTCGCATATTAAAATTGCATTGGCAACCACATTTTATATGTTTACGTCCAGGTCTACTCCCGTCCCTCTAGTTGGAACCTTGGACTTATCATATGGCAAAGCATCCTCTTCTTTAAAGTCTTTAGGCCCATAGCTACACCAATATCTGCAAAATGTCACTAAAAGTGAGTCATAATAAAATAAACAACAATTTTAAAACTGCATTAAAAACATCACCGAACATTGCCACATCATACATTATATAACTGATGGTGCTATCAATTCGAACCCGGTGTGTACTTTCCCTTATGGGTGATGAATGACTCCAACGTTTGTAATAACTTGTTGGAAATGATGTCCGCTGACATTCCCCTTTAATAAAATCATCTACTCGTCCAACTTCTATCCATGCAACAAAATCCCCTTCCACTCCACGGTTATCTTTAACTTTGCTCCAAACTACATCTAATGCAGAGAACAATCCTTCCGGAGGACATTGGATAGGAATGTCTAACAAGTGCTTCCACTTTGAGTCTCTTTGATTATACATTGATGTTAATAACACTACAAATTATTAAAATTTGGAAAAAAAATGCTCAAGCTAACACACTATACAATTAGACAATAACACTAACCATTTGATATTTATATTATAGCTGATGCTAAAATGATAGGACCTACCGCATTCACAAATGTTCAATATGTTAAAGAAATTGAGGATCATTATTAAAAAAATTCAGGTCAACAAAAAAAGTAAAAACGACATCATACATATATAAGATTAGACAATAGAGTATCTTTTCTAAGTTATTTAAGGTTGAGAAATGTTTAAAATCAGTCGCTCGTAGATATAGAGAAATTAACCCAAAAATAGCTCTCAAGGGTATCACAAATCATCACTAGCATCAATATAAATGGACTAGTAGCTAGGAATTAAAAGGTAAATGTGGACGAGTTAGGGCAGTCAGGACCTTACTCAAAGTACTTGTCATTGGCTATATGCTTGGAAGTCAGACTTCAATGCTGATTGTTCGAAAAGATAGGTGTATGCATACAAAGAAAGATTGAGGGCACGGTTGTAGAGAAGAACAACAACATGAATATGAGAACGTGACATGGTCCTTGAGGAGGATCTACTGAGCTAAGAGGCACACCAACTATAATGAATATAGCTTGTAAAAATATCGTTTTCCACCTTTTTTAGTCCGGGTGACAACGTAATACGTTGTCGTCGTGTCGAAATTAAATTGTGAGAGGATGAATTGGAAAGTATTCCAGTTTAATTGAATCAAACAACTTTTAATAGATTATTCAGTGCTAAAAAAATTTAAAAATGCAGTCGTCAAAGAATCAACGTATTACGTTGAGAAACCACCTTCTTAGCTAAAGATCCTGTAGGCGCACGAAGATATTAAATTATAGTTTTATACAGTACACCATGTACCTTATGGAGCCTAGTAACGATTCAGGTCATCGTTATCGCAGCAACAACGTAATGTGTTGTTAAATTGCTGTACTCATAGTAGGAGGGAAAGGATTTAGATCCTTTAGGCACATAAGAATGGTGCATTGCAATTTTATACACTATAATTACTATATCTTGTAAAAATAGTGCGCTCCATCATTTAGTATGGGTGACAACCTAATAATAGGATTTGATACTTTGATGATCCTTCATTGCACACACGTGGGCCAAAACCTGTGAAGGGCAGAATTGATCATTGAATGGTATCATTTGAAGACCTTGTTTGATGATAAATCGGGTGCATAACAGTCTCATAAAGGATTACCTCCGCAAGGGAGAACAAAGATGAAGTTTTATATATGCATTCAAGGATATTTAAGGTTCATAAAAGAGTGTTGTTGAGTTAAGACAGTTTGCATGGAGACAAAGAGAGAGTGTTCTTTTTAGAACTCGAGAAGAAATGGAGTGTTGAGGTTGGATAAATGGACTAGTAGCTAGGAGTTAAAAGGTAAATGTGGACAGTTAGGGCAGTCAGCAACCTTACTCAAAGTACTTGTCATTGGCTATATGCTTGGAAGTCAGACTTCAATGCTGATTGTTTGAAAAGATAGGTGTATGCATACAAAGAAAGATTGAGGGCACGGTTGTAGAGAAGAACAACAACATGAATATGAGAACGTGACATGCTCCTTGAGGAGGATCTACTGAGCTAAGAGGCACACCAACTATAATGAATATAGCTTGTAAAAATATCATTTTCCACCATTTAGTACTTGGTGACAACGTAATACGTTGTCGTCCGTGTCCAAATTAAATTGTGAGAAGATGAATTGGAAAGTATTCTAGTTTAATTGAATCAAACAACTTTTAATAGATTATTCAAAGCTAAAAAAAACTTTAAAAATGCAGTCATCATCAAAGAAACAATGTATTACATTGAGAAACCACCTTCTTAGGTAAAGATCCTATAGGCGCACGAAGATCTTAAATTATAGTTTTATACAGTACACCATGTACCTTATGGATCCTAAAGTAACGAGTCAGGTGATCGTTATCGCGGGCAACAACGTAATGTGTTGCTAAATTTCTATACTCATAGTAGGAGGGAAAGGATTTAGATCCTTTAGGCACATAAGAATGGTGCATTGTAGTTTTATACACTATAATTACTATATCTTGTAAAAATAGTGCGCTCCATCATTTAGTATGGGTGACAACCTAATAATAGGATTTGATACTTTGATGATCCTTCATTGCACACACGTGGGCCAAACCCTGTGAAGGGAAGAATTGATCATTGAATGGTATCATTTGAAGACCTTGTTTGATGATAAATCGGGTGCATAACAGTCTCATAAAGGATTACCTCCGCAAGGGAGAACAAAGATGAAGTTTTATATATGCATTGAAGGATATTTAAGGTTCATAAAAGAGTGTTGTTGAGTTAAGACAGTTTGCATGGAGACAAAGAGAGAGTGTTCTTTTTAGAACTCGAGAAGAAATGGAGTGTTGAGGTTGGATAAATGGACTAGTAGCTAGGAGTTAAAAGGTAAATTTGGACAAAGCTTAGAGCAACAAGAACCTTACTCAAAGTACTTGTCATTGGCTATATGCTTGGAAGTCGACTTCAATGCCGATTGTTCGAAAAGATAGGTGTATGCATACAAAGAAAGATTGAGGGCACGGTTGTAGAGAAGAACAACAACATGAATATGAGAACGTGACATACTCCTTGAGGAGGATCTACTGAGCTAAGAGGTACACCAACTATAATGAATATAGCTTGTAAAAATAACGTGTTCCACCATTTAGTCCGGGTGACAACGTAGTACGTTGTCGTCGTGTCGAAATTAAATTGTGAGAGGATGAATTGGAAAGTATTCCAGTTTAATTGAATCAAACAACTTTTAATAGATTATTCAGCGCTAAACAAACTTTAAAAATGCAGGTCGTCAAAGAAACAACGTATTACGTTGAGAAACCACCTTCTTAGCTAAAGATCCTGTAGGCGCACGAAGATCTTAAATTATAGTTTTATACAGTACACCATGTACCTTATGGAGCCTAGTAATGAGTCAGGTCATCGTTATCGCGGGCAACAACGTAATGTGTTGCTAAATTGCTGTACTCATAGTAGGAGGGAAAGGATTTAGATCCTTTAGGCACATAAGAATGGTGCATTGCAGTTTTATACACTATAATTACTATATCTTGTAAAAATAGTGCGCTCCATCATTTAGTATGGGTGACAACCTAATAATAGGATTTGATACTTTGATGATCCTTCATTGCACACACGTGGGCCAAAACCTGTGAAGGGCAGAATTGATCATTGAATGGTATCATTTGAAGACCTTGTTTGATGATAAATCGGGTGCATAACAGTCTCATAAAGGATTACCTCCGCAAGGGAGAACATATATGAAGTTTTATATATGCATTGAAGGATATTTAAGGTTCATAAAAAGAGTGTTGTTGAGTTAAGACAGTTTGCATGGAGACAAAGAGAGAGTGTTCTTTTTAGAACTCGAGAAGAAATGGAGTGTTGAGGTTGGATAAATGGACTAGTAGCTAGGAGTTAAAAGGTAAATGTGGACAGTTAGGGCGCAGTCGGCAACCTTACTCAAAGTACTTGTCATTGGCTATATGCTTGGAAGTCGACTTCAATTCGATTGTTCGAAAAGATAGGTGTATGCATACAAAGAAAGATTGAGGGCACGGTTGTAGAGAAGAACAACAACATGAATATGAGAACGTGACATGCTCCTTGAGGAGGATCTACTGAGCTAAGAGGCACACCAACTATAATGAATATAGCTTGTAAAAATAACGTGTTCCACCGTTTAGTCCGGGTGACAACGTAGTACGTTGTCGTCGTGTCGAAATTAAATTGTGAGAGGATGAATTGGAAAGTATTCCAGTTTAATTGAATCAAACAACTTTTAATAGATTATTCAGCGCTAAACAAACTTTAAAAATGCGGTCATCAAAGAAACAACGTATTACGTTGAGAAACCACCTTCTTAGCTAAAGATCCTGTAGGCGCACGAAGATCTTAAATTATAGTTTTATACAGTACACCATGTACCTTATGGAGCCTAGTAACGAGTCAGGTCATCGTTATCGCGGGCAACAACGTAATGTGTTGTTAAATTGTTGTACTCATAGTAGGAGGGAAAGGATTTGAAATTATTTTAAAGTAATATAATGAAACAAATTTGAATAGTTTCATAATACTATGATGTGCAAAAATCTTTAGAACTTCATGTCGTTGACGCAACAACATTTTACGTGGGAAAACAACCTACTTTTATATATATCCCGTAGGCACATAAGAATGTGGCATCATAGTTTTATACACTATAATGACCATAGCCTGTAAATATAACGTATTCCATCATTTAGATTGGGCGACAATGTAATATGTTGTTGTATTGTTGTAACAAAAACTCTCTCAGGAAAAATCTTACCTTGAATATTAGATATAAGAATCTGAATTACCATTCAACTTATAATTTCTTTGTTTTCAATTAGCCTTGTTTCAAATAAATCTTGCAAACACTAACCAGAATTGTTATTCCTTTCAACTTTGATAGATGACTGGCAAAGTAGTTCAAAAACTTAATAAATTAATAAACAAGATGAGTTGAACTTATCACTGATTTTAAAAAATATAATGTTCTTACCTGATTTGCAATGTACAGATTATTTCCAAATTTTCCCTGTCATGAGCAATGTTCTTTTCTCATAGCCAACCTTCAGAAATCTCCTTCAACTTCCATAAAACTGAATGAAATATGACTACTGTTCTTTTTTGCAATACTTAAATAAATCATTTATGTAAAAAAAAAAAAAAAAAAAAAACAGTGGCGCCAAAAAGTGGAGTAAATAGTTTAATGAATATAATTTAGGCAGCAATTAATGGTAGCATTCAATATATATTTGAAAGATACTTTGAAATGGCGCAACATATTCAAAACAATAAATGTGAATAGGTATGGTTGAGCAGTCAGGGGAGGCGTTGAAATGACTTGGGTTGGTTGAGCAGTCAGTGGAGGCGCTGAAAAGACACAGGTTCCGTTAACTTTTTTTAGCTCCGTGAAACACTGGACAGTGCCCAGTCAGCAGCCAACTCACTACCCCCTGCGAACTTACGTGAGGGATAGGGTGGGCTTCCGGTACCATACCCTCTCTCCCGAACCTCACTCACTTGTCCCATCTCCAACTTGGAGATAATTTATTCCCATTCCCACTTCCACTGGTTTCGTAATGTCTCGTCTTTAGTTTCCCTTGATCTCTCTTCGTGTGGTCTCAATGGTTCCATCCCTTTAGACTTTTTGCACCACTCCCGAATGAACAACATTAAGTCATATAACAAAGACTGGGGAAATATTTCTTTCATTCGAAACCACTCTTCCTCACTCGCCATTCTTTCATTGAAATATATTTCTCTAGGTGGAGTAATTCCTCCTCTCATTGCGAACTTTCGAAAACTTGAGAATTTGGAAATTCCAGAGTCACCTAACAGGGAGATGTACCCGAGTTCGTGATCTCAGATCGGGGTAATTCCCTCCTCTTTCATTAATTAATCTTTCAGTAATAATCAAAGGTAGTATACTTCATCTTTTTGTAGGCTTTCCTCCCTTAGATATTTGTGTCTTGATAACAACCTACTTGATGGTTATATCCCACCTTCTTTGGGTCAACTCTCTGCTTTAACACAACTTTGGCTAGATAACAACCTACTCACCGGTCCTATTCCACCTTCTCTAGGTCAAAGACTCTGTGTTAAGAGAATTGGGACTCGGTAATAACCAAATTGTCGAAGCAATTCCGGATGGCATTTCAAAGCTTGTTACATTAGAAGCACCGAGACTCTCCTACAACAATTTGATAGGCAAAGTGTTTCTCTTTTCATGTTCAAAAATATGACTCACTTCAAGTACTGGACCTTTCTACAAATCATTTCTAGATAAAGTTTAAACTTTATGGAATTCAACTTTATGTAAAAGATATTCACATTTATTGTGAATATTAACTCCTCAAAATATCAAAAGATATTGTATATAATATCTAGAAAATATCAAGAGATATTATATAGATATATATATATATATATAAATATATATATATATATCTAGAAATATCTGGGAATATCTATAAAATATCCAAAAGATCAATAATATCTAATATAAGATATTATGAGATATTATGAGATATTTTCTAAGGTAGAAGGTTGGAAAACTTCTATAAATAAGAGGTTTCATTTTGTAATTCAAAAAGCAAGAAAAGCAAGAGAAGGCACCGAAGTGCTCTGGAGTATTTTTAATACAAAGCCTTGTTTTTATATTTCTCTTGTGAGTTTGTGTGTGTTCATAATATTGTTTCTATTTGCAGCACACACCCTCTAGGTTAGGAGTTAGATATAATTCCTTCAAATTGGTATCAGAGCTAGGTTGAGCTTAAGTTATAAGTTTTTATTTCACTCTATTAGTCTAGTTCAAAATGGCGGGTATGAGCAGCAGCCTCACTCAAGCCCACATCCCCATATTCAATGGGAAGAACTATGATTATTGGAGCATAAAAATGAGGACCTTATTTTGTTCACTAGATGTGTGGGAGCTAGTTGAGAATGGGTTTCCAGAACCTGCAGATTTTCAAGCATTTCAAGCACTAGCACAAGCAGATAAGGATTTGTTGAAGGAGAACAAGCAGAAGGATGCAAAAGCCTTGTTTCAAATTCAACAAGCAATGGACGAGTCCATATTTCCACGTGTTGCAGTAGCAACTAGATCAAAGCAAGCATGGGAAAGTCTTCAAACAAATTATCAAGGTACTAGTAAAGTAAAAGTTGCAAAATTACAAAATCTTAGAAGAGATTTTGAGAATATTTGCATGAAAGACTTAGATTCAGTAGATTTATTTTTCACCCACATGATGAGTGTAGTAAATCTAATTAGGTCTCATGGTGAGACTTTAGAGGATCAAAGGATTGTAGAGAAAATACTGAGAAGTCTTCCTAGCAAGTTTGATGTGATTGTTGTTGCAATAGAAGAATCAAAGAATCTAACCCAAATGTCTGTAGACGAATTAATGGGATCTTTAATATCCCATGAGCAAAGATTGAATAGATCAGGTAGCTCATCTCTTGAGCAAGCCTTCAAATCGCAAGTTTCAATTGGCGGTAATAGAGCAAGAGGAAGATTGAGCTTCAACAGAGGCAGAGGAAGAGATTTCCAAAGAGGATCTGGAAGAGCAAACACATCTTATGAAGGAGGAAGAACAAATTCAAATTTCTACACTACAAGTGCTAGAGGCCGAGGAAACAACCAGAATCATACTTATGGTCAAAGGTATGATAAGTCACATGTTCAATGTCATTACTGTAAAAGGTATGGACACTATGCCAATGAATGCAAGAAGAAACATTTTGATATGAGTAGACAGAATGCACATTTTTCTGAAGAAAATCAGTCTAAAAGTTATAACAATGGTTCAATGTTTATTACATGCAATGTTGCTCAAGATAGTACAAAGGATATTTGGTTTCTAGATAGTGGATGCAGTAATCATATGACTGGATGTAAGGAGATGTTTGCAAACATAGATGAGTCAATTACATCTGAAGTTAAGTTAGGAAATGATAATAAAGTTGCAGTAATGGGAAAATGAACCATAAATATTGAAACAAAGAAAGGTGAGAACAAACACATTCTAGATGTGTATTATGTTCTGGTTTGAAACATAATCTAATGAGTATTGGGCAGCTAGTGCAGAAGGGATATAAAGTCTATTTTGAAGATGATGCATGTGTTATTCTAGATAGAAATCCAAGTAACAAATTGATTGCAAAGGTTGAGATGACAAGAAACAAAATGTTTCCATTAAGAATTCAACATGATTTGTCATCTAAAGAGATTTCTTCACTAGCATTTAAAGTTTCTTTAAAAGATCAGACTTGGTTGTGGCATTTGAGATTTGGACACTTAAGTTTTGTGGTTTAGATTTATTGCAAAAGAAGCATATGGTGAAGGGTTTGCCTTTGATGGAGCAACCAAACAATCCTTGTGAAAGTTGTATTCTAGGGAAGCAACACAGGGAAAACTTTCCTGTTGGAAATTCATATAGAGCTAGATCTCTTCTTGAGATTGTCCATTCAGATCTATGTGGACCTATGCAAACACCATCAATTGGAGGAAGCATGTATTTTCTGACTTTTATAGATGATTTGAGTAGAAAAACTTGGGTTTATTTCTTGAAACATAAGTCAAAAGCCTTTAGTGTGTTCAAAGAGTTTAAGGCCATGGTTGAAAAGCAGAGTGGTTACTCTATAAAGGTGTTAAGATCAGATAGAGGAGGAGAGTATGTTTCAAATGAGTTCTTAAATTTTTGTAAATTTCATGGGATTAAGAAGCAATTTACAACAAGGTACACACCTCAACAGAATGGTGTAGCAGAAAGAAAGAATAGAACAATTATGGAAATGGCAAGAAGTATGTTGAAAGCCAAAAATTTACCAAATGAGTATTGGGCTGAAGCAGTAGCTTGTGCGGTTTACATCTTGAACCGATGTCCAACAAAAATTGTGAAGGATAAAGTTCCTCAAGAAGCATGGAGTGGAAAGAAACACAATGTATCACATTTAAGAGTTTTTGGATGTGTAGCTTATGCACATATTCCAAATGAGAGGAGAAAGAAATTGGATGATAAAGGAGAGAGATGTATTTTTGTAGGTTACAGTGAGCAATCAAAATCCTATAAATTGTATAACCCCATCACAAAGAATTCTATTATTAGTAGAGATGTTCGAGTTCATTGAAGAACAAGCATGGGATGGAAGTGTTGATAAGCTAACAAATATCACTAGCAGGAATACCTCATCATCAGAATGAGTTTGATGAAAATATCACACAAAATGTTCATCTAGCACCTCAAGGGATCGGTGCAGTGATGTCTTCTTCAAATAGCACTCCAGTTTCAAGAAGCATCACAAGAGGTATCTCAAGTGGATTGTCATCCCCTCCAACAAATTTACATCCACATGAAGCATTAGGGAATGAAGGTAATTCTTCAAATTCAAAGTCTCATAGCAGTGACATATCAGATCCAGCATTGGCAACACAAAGGTCTCACTTCAGGGACACCCCAGGAAAGACAAGAAGCTTAAGGGAGATTTATGAACAAACTCAAGGTGATGAGAATGTTGATTTATATTCTGATTTTGCATTATTTTCTCATGATGATCCTATATATTTTGAAGATGCATTTGAAAATGAAAAATGGGTAAAAGCTATGGATGAAGAAATTGATTCTATTGAAAAGAATCGTACATGGGATCTTGTGAGCCTTCCAGAAGGAAAGAGTGTAATTGGCGTGAAATGGGTCTACAAGACAAAATTCAATGCAGATGGAAATGTTGAAAAATATAAAGCCAGGTTAGTTGCAAAGGGTTTCTCACAACAACCGGAATTGATTATAATGAGACTTTTGCTCCAGTAGCTCGACTAGACACTTTAAAACTGTTTTAGCATTAGCAACTCAAAATAATTGGAAAGTCTATCAAATGGATGTCAAGTCTGCATTTTTGAATGGCATACTAGAAGAAGAAGTTTATGTTTTACAACCTCCTGGATATGAAATTGTAGGTCAAGAACACAAGGTCTGTAGATTGAAAAAAGCCTTGTATGGTCTAAAACAAGCTCCAAGAGCATGGTATAGCAGGATTGATTCATATTTTTTGAAAAATGGATTTAGAAAAAGTGATAGTGAACCAACACTATACATCAAAATGAATGATCAAGAACAAATTCTAATTGTATGCCTATATGTTGATGATCTAATATTCACATGAGATTTGTCAATTGACTTGTTTAAGACAACAATGAAGAAAGAATTTGAAATGACAGATTTGGGTCTAATGAAGTTTTTCTTGGCATAGAAGTCAGTCAATCAGAAAATGGAATTTTTATATGTCAATCAAAATATTCCAATGATATTTTGAAAAGGTTCCGGATGATGAATTGCAATCCAGTATCAACACCAGTTGCCATAGGATTGAAGCTAAGCAAAGATGATAAAGGTTGTGATATTGATCCAACTATATACAAAAGACTTGTTGGTAGTCTGATGTACTTGACTGCTACAAGGCCTGATATCATGTATGGTGTAAGTCTTATTTCTAGGTTTATGGAATCCCCAAAGGATTCTCATTGGCAAGATGGAAAAAGAATTTTAAGATATGTTAGTGGAACAAAATCTTTTGGTATTTTATATACAACTTCTAATATTTTCAAGTTAGTTGGTTACACAGACAGTGACTGTGCAGGAAGCATAGATGACAGAAAGAGCACATCCGGCTATGTTTTCCATTTTGGTTCAGGAGTAGTTTCATGGGCTTCTAAGAAACAACCTATTGTCACTCTCTCTTCGGTAGAAGCAGAATATGTGGCAGCCACAACAACAACATGTCAAGCAATATGGATGAGAAGAGTATTATCAGATCTAAAGCAAGAACAAGAAGGATCAACAAATATATTTTGTGATAACAATTCAGCTATTGCATTATCAAAGAATCATGTTTTTCACAAAAGGAGCAAGCATATTGATACAAGGTATCATTTTATCAGAGAGCTAGTCAACAATGGACAAATATTTTTGGAGTTTTGCAGGTCTACAAAACAATATGCTGATATCTTCACCAAGCCATTACCAAAGGACACATTTGAGCATATGAGAGATTGCTTAGGCATCATAGGTCCGTATTGCTCCAACAATACATGAAGAATCAAGATTAGGAGGGAGTGTTGGAAATATCTAATCTTGTTCTAGATAAAGTTTAAACTTTATGGAATTCAACTTTATGTAAAAGATATTCACATTTATTGTGAATATTAACTCCTCCAAAATATCAAAAGATATTGTATATAATATCTAGAAAATATCAAGAGATATTATATATATCTAGAAATATCTGGGAATATCTATAAAATATCCAAAAGATCAATAATATCTAATATAAGATATTATGAGATATTTTCTAAGGTAGAAGGTTGGAAAACTTCTATAAATAAGAGGTTTCATTTTGTAATTCAAAAAGCAAGAAAAGCAAGAGAAGGCACCGAAGTGCTTTGGAGTATTTTTAATACAAAGCCTTGTTTTTATATTTCTCTTGTGAGTTTGTGTGTGTTCATAATATATTGTTTCTATTTGCAAGACACACACCTCTGGTTAGGAGTTAGATATAATTCCTACACATTAAAAGATGTGATTCCCACAGATTTGTGGAGATGTTATTCTCTGCGAGTTTTAAATTTGGCTCAAAATGAATTTCAAGGCGAGATGCCAAAGGAGCTGGGAAATCTAACACACTTGAGACATTAAATGAATGGAAACAACTTGCATGGTACTATTCCTTCTAGTATTTCAAATTGTGCGAATCTCAAAGTATTTGACATCGGGCATAACCAAATTGAGGGAGCTATTCCTATTTGGTTCAAAGGACTGACAGCGTTAAAAATTCTCAGCTTGACTTCTAATAAGTTTGAAGGCAGTATTCCACCCAAGTTGATTGAGCTCCAATCTTCAGGTTTTAGATTTGTCTCACAACAACTTGACAAGAACTATTCCTACAAATCTAGGAAAGTTAAGTGCCATGGTTAATCAATCACAAAGTGTTGAATCACAACATACTGAAGGACCTAGCATTATTCTTAGTCCTACTCTTACTCTTGATGTCTTTGAGCCATCCGTAAATATATGTGGATCAAATAACGCTATGGATGAAAGGAAGAAAACTTCAATACTCAAGATATGGAGATCATTTAAATTCTTTGATCTCTCTAACAACAAGTCACAAATGACATTCCTCTCGAAATGGGACTCCTCCAGGGTCTAATAGCTCTCAACATTTCTAATAATAATCTGAATGGCTCAATTCCCAAATCCTTGGGAGACATGGTTCATCTGGAATCTCTGGATCTTTCAGAAACATGTTATCGTAAGCGTAACTTTTAAGTCTCACATACCTTCTGTTTTGAATCTTTCTGACAACATGCTTTCTCAGGTTAATTCCCAAGGAAGCAATTTTCAACCTTTGGGGCTTCATCATTTCAAGGAAACCCCAATCTTCATGGATTTCCCTACAAAATGGAACACAAAGCTCTAATTGCTCCAAAAGAGGCAGCTCGGTTGCAGATGGTGAAAGTGTAGATGTAGATGAAATGGATCGATGGTGGGTAGTGGAAGTGGGGTTAAGTTATGGGGTGGGATTCACTCACGTGATAGCAGTGTTGTGCTTCCACATAAAATGGAGATACAAATGCTTTGTTGTGATGGATAGTATCTTGGTATATCTTTTTGATGGCTAAATCTCACCGCTACTACATTCATAGGGGTGTTGTGTTGAGATAAATAATAACTAGCAATCACATGTGTACTTTGCAATGTGAATGCTTTGAACCATGTAAGTTGTTTGATTTGGAGGGATACTTTAATTTCTTTCGTAGTTGATGTGGTTTGTAATTATTTAGGGTTATAATGTGTTAGTGTTGCAACATGTTTGAGATGGTGTTTCATTGGTTATTTGATTGGTTTTTTTGTTGAAAAGTCTTAAATGTATTGTTGATAACAGTGTGATTGATAATGGAAGTGTAGGAATATAGATGAAATATTACATTGAAAGGTTCTATTTGTATATTTCAAATTTGTTACAAATTGATACGTATACATTTACAAATCTTATATCATGACTGGTAGCCTTTTGTGGACATTTTTATTTGCACTAAACATGAATACATGAAGACTTCCATACATTTGCAAATTTTATATCATGAGTGGTAGGCTTTTGTGGACAATTTTATTTGCACTAAACATGAATACATATGGTACCCCTTGAACGACACTGCCACTTTGGATACAAGTAGTGTTGTGTAAAGTAGTAGTGGAGATGCAAAATAGCACATAAATAACCCTATGAACATATGTATGCCTTTTTATAAGGCTCTCGTAAAAATGAATCCTCATTGATATAATAAAAATCAACCATTCTTTATGAAATAGCCGTGTGTGTATCAAAAATATATGTATGGTCCATTGACTTGCGGAGTCGTGTGTTCATTGATGTATTTGGAAGTCCATATGATGTTTCTCTAGAAGTGTTATGCAAGTAGTATAGTCCAGAGGCAGACATGTAAACTACCGGTGTCATCCTATGCATCTTTCTCGGTGGTGTTCCACCATTTTAGGTAGGTGACAAATACACTTTTAATGTATGCAATTAGTGAAGGGAATACGAGGATCTACGAAACTGCAGAGTCTACGGAATCTACAGAATCTTCAAACAGCAATAGAAAATAAAATGCAGTGGATTTAAAGGATCCGAACAAGGGGAAAATGAGAAGCTACAGGAATTTATAACAACAAAATAAGATAAAACACTTGGTTGCAAATAACACAGATCTGGGCAACAAATTGCTTCAGCAATACATATATATTTTTCAATAATGAACAGCAGCTACAACTGCACACAAAACATTCATTCATACAATGACAGCTGAGAAATGAAGTTTTTCTATCAACAAAAACAGTCCAGACTTGAGCTGGGACTGCGCACTTTTCTCCTTCTCCCAAATCTGGTTTTTCTCCTTCTTCTGTCTTCTTCTTCCTTCTTGCTTCTCTTTTTGCTCTTCTTACTAATTTTCAATAAAACATAATGCATTAATAATAAACACCTACACAAAAAACTTGCCTTGCAAGTCAACACAAAATCTCTGACAAGAGATAATCAGGGAGAATGTTTCAACAAAAAGTAAATGTGCAGCAGTCATAATTAATTACAAATCAGATATGTCAGTGAGATAATATCTGGGAAAAGATAGAGATTAATTGCACAATAAATTCTGACTTGATTTTCCAACACTCCCCCTTAATTATGAACTACTGCAGATCATTAGAAATATGAATCAAGTTTGTTCAAAAACTGTTGTAGCATTTCCGTAGCTAACTGACAGTTTTCCAGAGCTGCTAACTTGTGCAAAGTCACAAACTCCTAAGCCACTTCGTAAATACTCAAATGTCTCTTTTCCAGTGCTTTTGTAAATATGTCAGCTAGCTGATCTTCAGACCTGCAAAAATCAAGACAAATTTCTTTGTTGCTTACAAGCTCTCTGATAAAATGATACCTCGTATCAATATGCTTAGTTCTCTTGTGAAACACATGATTTTTAGATAATGTTATGGCTGAACTGTTATCACATATCACGTAGATACCTTGTATCAATATGCTTAGTTCTCTTGTGAAACACATGGTTTTTAGATAATGTTATGGCTGAACTGTTATCATTCACATCCAAACAACTTGACACACAAAGCACTAGTGGCCGCTACATACTCAAATTTAGTCAAGAAAGGGTCACAATGGGTTGTTTCTTTGATGCCCATGACACAACACCTGTACTAAAGTGAAAAGTATACCCTTAAGTACTTTTCCTATCATCTATGTTGCCCCCACAATCACTATCAGTGTACCCAACAAGATTGAAATCATCCGAAGTGGAATACAATATACCAAAATCCTTTGTACCACTTACATACCTCAATATTCTCTTACCGGCCTGCCAATGTGAGTCTTTTGGAGACTCCATAAACCTTGAAATCAGACTTACACCATACATAATATCCGCCTTGTGGTCATTAAGTACATAGGCTTCAACCAACCTCTTGAACAATGTAGAATCCACACATGCTCCATCATCTTCCTTGCTTAACTTCATCCCTGTCATAACTAGTGTTGGGGATACCTTGCACCTTGCCATATTAAATCTCTTCAAAACTTCATTTGCATATTTAGATTGAGAAATAAATATACCATCATTGGATTGATGAACTTCAATCCCTAAGAAATACCTCATAAGACCCAAATCAGTCATTTCAAATTCATTCTTCATTACTGATTTGAAAGAATCTATGTTTAGATCACTGGTAAAGATTAGATCATCCACATACAAGCAAACAATCAAAATGTTACCTTGCTTGTTGACCTTGATGTACAATTTCGGTTCACAACCACTCCTTTGGAAACCATTTTGAATGAGATAGGAGTCAATGCAGCTATACCAAGCTCTTGGAGCTTGCTTCAATCCATAGAGTGCCTTCTTTAACCTATACACCTTGTCTTCATGACCCGGTAGCTCATAGCCTTGTGGCTGTTCCACATACACTTCCTCCTCTAAATAACCATTTAAAAATGCAGACTTTACATCCATTTGATATACATGCCACTTGTTGTGGGCAGCAATAGCTAAAACAGTCCTAACTGTATCCAACCGAGCAACCGGAGAAAATGTCTCATTGAAGTCTATACCGGGCTGTTGTGTAAAGCCCCTTGCAACTAGCCTTGCTTTATGCTTTTGCACTTTCCCATCAACATCTTGTTTAGTCTTATAAATCCATTTGACACTAATTACATCTTTGCCTTCCGGCAAATCAACCAACTCCCATGTTTGGTTCTTTTCAATGGATTCAATCTCCTCATCCATGGCTTTTGCCCATATATCACTACTCACAACCTCTTCAAATGTTAATGGATCATCAATATGAGAAAATAAAGCAAAAGTTGAAAATGAATTAGTTGTGTCAACATTATACAACTCACTCAAACTCCTTGTTTTTCGTGGCATCATGCTTGTTAGAGTTAGATCCGGAGATGAAGAACTACTTGGAGTGCTAGATGGTGTTGCTCCAAGGATACCGATTGATGTAGATGCCGGTGTAGATGCTTGTGAAGTTTTCTGTCCTGTTGGTGTGGACAGTAGCCTTGAAGATCTCCTTGGTGTGAATGAAGGTGTAGCTTGAGTTGCAACTTGTGGTACCATCCCGAGATTGGAAGGAGTTGTTGTTTGAGTTATATTTGGTGTTGGAAACACTTCATCCACCATATTATCATTAGGGACAGCAGCTGCAATTCTGACAGTCCTCTCTATGCTTCCATCCCATGCTTCATCCTCCACGAACTGAACATCACGGCTGATTATAACTTTCCTATTGATAGGATCAAACAACTTATATGCTTTTGTTTCCTCTAAGTAACCAACAAATATACATTTTTGTCCTTTATTATCTAACTTCTTTCTCAACTCATCTGGAACATGCGCATATGCTATGCATCCAAATACCTTCATATGAGAAACACTATGTTTCCTTCTTGTCCAAGCCTCTTGAGGGACTTTGTTTCTTACGCTCTTTGTTGGGCACCTATTCATGATGTAAATAGCAGTTGCCACTGCCTCAGCCCAATATTCATTTGGTAGATGTTTGGCTGCCATCATGCTACGAGCCATCTCCATAATTGTTTGGTTCTTCCTCTCTCGCCACACCATTTTTTGAGGTGTATAAATGGGCTGTAAATTGCTTGTGTATGCCATGAGATCTATAAAAATTTATAAATTCATTAGATATAAATTCACCACCTCTATCCATCCTTAGAACCTTGATGTAGTGGCCACTTTGCTTCTCCACAAGTGCCTTAAACTGCTGGAAATAAGAAAATGCATCAGATTTGTGTTTTAAGAAATAAACCCAAGTTTTTCTTGTGAAATCATCAATAAAAGTAAGAAAATAAGTGCAGCCTCCTATAGACGGTGTTTGCATTTTCCCACAAATATATGAATGCACAATCTCAAGTGGAGTCAGTAGCTCTATTTTCCTTACCAACCGAAAATGACTCTCTATGTTGTTTTCCCATAATACATCCTTCACAAACTCTTTCCGGTTTCTCAATTAATGGAAAACCTTTTACCATATTCTTCATATGTAGTAATTTTAGCACTCCAAAATATAAATGCCCAAATCTAAAATGCCATAGCCAAGAATCATCCTTTACCACTGATTGAAATGTTGCTTGAGTTTCTACAAAAACATCATTTTCCTCTTTGGAGCTGTTCTAGCCATTTCCGTAGTTATCTTGGACATTTCCGTAGCTATCTTGAACATTTCCGTAGCTGTCTTGAACCTTTTTGTGGTTGTTTTGAACATTTCCGTAGCTGTTTTGAACTTTTCCGTAGTTGTCTTTGGCTACTGCTGATTTTGTATCTTCTACCTTAAAAGTTGTTGTTATCCAAAATGTTCCCCTTGCACATTTTATGGCTAATTCCCTTCATTCTTCCCTCTCTTGTGCCTCAGTCATAATTTTTTTGCTTTTCAAGCACTCAAGACCTTCTAGAAATGGCACCATTGGATAGAGCTTTTTCTTAGCTTTCTAGAAAGGTAAATTTTTCCTCCTAACTCCATGTATTTTTGAAGTTATGGCTCGGCGAGATTTTGTGGGAAATTTTCCCCTAAAAAGCCCGAGCCAATAAGATGAGGCCACATGTCCTCGGGAGTGGTGGAAGGTGGAGGTAAACTTGGAATTTTTACCAAGTGTTTGGCAAAAATTTCAGAAGGAATTTTTTGCCCAAGCAGTTCACCGACTTAATTGAATCGTGCCACGTGTCCAAGGGGAGGAAATTAGGAAAATTTCCTAAGTGTTGGCGCAACCAAAAATTTCGGCCCCAAGGCCCGCACCTAACCACACTCATAATCACGTGTCCTCAGCCGAAGGAGTGGCAGAGGGTGGGGATGAAATGAAAATTGGCTAAGTGTTTGGCGAGGTGCTGAAAGTTAATTTTTTCACATATTTACCGCAAGGTCCGCATCCAATAGGAGCTCGCCATGTGTCCCAAGACCAACTAATCAAGTGGGGGAGACTTAAAATTTTGGCAAAATGTTTTAGTGAGGGGAAAGGAGAAATATTGGCCCATCAACCCGCCAACTAGTCGATCAAGCCACGTGTCCCGGGGCGTAGGAGCTTGGGCCACCAAGAAAAAAATTGGGAATTTTTCCCAAAGGATAATAAAAGAGAAGTTATCGCCTCCATGGTCTCGATAAATGGAAACCCGCCACGTGTCTTGGCCGGCGAGCACGGAGAAATCGGGAGATTTTTTTCCCAAGAAAATCAAAGAAAATTTTCAAAGGAAAAGCTCGCCCCAAAATGCGAGCCAATGGGATCGTGCCACATGTCCATGTGGCGTGCAAAAATGCGAGACATGCCCAAGCAGGGAAAATGGCGAGAAAGCCCACAATCAATGGGGTTTTGCCACGTGTCCAAGTCAGAAAAATGGTCAATAGTGACAAAAAATTTAAGGGAAGATGCCCGCGGCGAATCACATCTTGCCACGTGTCCTCGGGTCATCACCAATGAGAATTTTTGGAAAATTTTCCAATTATGCCAAAACAAAGAAAAATGAAGCGCAGTAAGGCCCACGCCCAATTAGAACGTGCCACATGGCAACCGGATCGGCGAGGCATGGAGATTTTTGGGGAAATTTTCCCAAATACAAAAAGTAGGAAAATTTCAAATTTTTGGCCCTTTAATCAACCCGCTTTGTACTACCCCGTTTTGCCCTAAATTTTCAAATGACCATAACTTTCGATCCAGCGCCTGGCTTTTCACGTTCTTTATATCAACGGAAAGCTGGTTAAATTATATACATGATTCTGGGATAAATTTTGTATTTTGATGGAGTTTGGAGAGAAAATTGAAAAATGCCTCTCGCACGAGGTAATCAACGAAATGACATTTCAACCACCATTTTTAATGAAGAATGGCTCACATTTTCTCCCAAAGATGGCTAAAAATGTCGTGGAATGGACTGTAAGGATTTCCATGCTATTTTATTACATTTTGTTGGTGGTTGGAGATCCTCTCACGTTTTCCCATGTTTCTCTCTCTTGGGCTCATTTCTTGCATTGTAAAAGTCAAAATGGGCTCATTTTTGAGAGGGAGACACTCTTTTAGCTTTCAAATTCCTTTTTTCCCCCTTTGGTAAAATATGTGGAAATTTTTACCTTTCCATGCAAATACAACCTCTTTTGCCTCTTGGTCATTGTAATGCACTGTGTTGGACACAATGGGATGATAATATATGCTCTGTGATTAAAACTTTTTTTTTGCCTTTCATATGTTTATCATTGTATTTTTCTAACCTCTCACCACATTTTGGCAATTTGTGCATGTTTTGTGTTGTATTTCTTCCTAGACTATATGTTTTGTAGTATAAGTGTCTCTACTACTCCTTTGGTGTATCACCTCATTAGTCTTAGGTTTATTTATTTTGCATTCTCTATCTCTCGTCCCCGGGAATTTAGAGTAGGATTCTCAGTTTAAACCTCTGCAACTTACTGCAAGTAATACACCTGATTAGAGGAGTTGATGAACCACCTCTAACCTCGGAGATTTTTCCCATTTTTACAAGTCCCACACTTGCGGAAAAGATTCAATGTTGTGCAATCACACTTTGATGTCCAAAATGTCAAACTAGAAATCGATCAACATCTAGGGTGCTTTGCTGATTTGCACCAACAACTGCTCCAAATTTACAATATTTATCTCATGAATAGCTTGAGTTGTTTTTCCTTTCATAGCTGGCCTTATTTTTAATGGAAACATGCGGTTTATAGTCATTTGTACCTTGGCAATAAGCATATTGCTTGGAAGCTTGTCCAAAATAACACATTCATTATTTTCCATGTACACTCTATATCCCTTTTGTATCAGCTTGTCCAATGCTCATCAAGTTGTGTTTTAGACCAGCAACATAATATACATCAGGCATAAATTTCGGCTCCCCCTTTTTGGTTAGAATATTAACCGTACCTTTACCCAAAACAGTGACTTTGTTGTTGTTACCAAGTGTAACATCAGTTTGAACTGATTCATCCAAGCTAGAAAACAAATCTTTATTACCTGTCATGTGATTACTGCAGCCCGAATCTAAATACCATATGTCACATGGGCTTTCTTGAACAACATTGCACTCAACTAGAGAGTTTGTAGGGATTGCTTCAGCAATCTTCGTGCATGCAATGAACATGCTTCCTGAGGGAGTGCTACTTGACTGATTTTGACCTTGCTTCTGCTGATCATATTGTTTTTTCTTGCATTCATGAGCATAATGCCCAAACTTCTTACAATAGTGACATTGAATGTGTGACTTGTCAAATATTTGGCCACTTGGGTGATTGAAATTCTGATTTTGACCTCTACCACCAACATTTGCATAATCTGTACTACGTCCACTTCTAGGAGAACTTCTCCCTCTACCTCTAGGACTGAAACTCCTCCTTCCTCTTCCACGATTTACAAAAATCTGAGATGAAAATACATTTTCAATACTGAACTATTTGATCTATTCAGTCTATATTCATGATTGATAAGAGATGCATGTAGTTCATCAACACTAAACCGGCTCAAATCTTTGCTTTCCTCTGTAGACCACAACTACGGGATCAAATTTAGTAGGAGACTTCTAAGTACCTTCTCAACAACATTCCTATCCTCTATGACCTCTCCATGGGACTTCATTTGATTTATCAAACCAACAACATGAGTAAAGAAAGATTCTACTGAATCTGAGTTTCTCATTGATAAATTTTCAAATTCTCTTCTAAGGAGCTGTAATTTAGCAGTTTTAACCTTGTCCATACCTTGATATGCAATCTGGAGTGTGTCCCATGCTTCCTTGGCTTGCTTTGCTGCTGCAACTCTTGGGAGTATGCTCTCATGCATTTCTTGATGGATATAAAATAATGCTTTCCCATCCTTCTTCCTCTATTCCTTCAAGACATCCTTTTGAGCTTGTGTAAGAGCATTGTATGCTGCCTGGTCTGCTAGTTCCTGGTAACTGTTTTCAACCATTTCCCAAATGTCTTGAGACCGAAACAAAGCTTTCATGGTCAAAGACCAATACTCATAGTTCTTTCCTATGAAAATCGGAGTTTGCACACTAACCAGTGATGCTGTACGTAGAAGCCATTAATGGCTGCCAAATGAAAAACTAAAAACCAGAAATGAAATAGAAGAAGGGTTTAGCCTGGCTCTGATACCAGATGAAGGGAATACGAGGATCTACAGAAACTACAGAGTCTACGGAATCTACAGAATCTTCAAACAACAATAGAAAATAAAATGCAGCGGATTTAAAGGATCCAGAAACAGGGGAAAAATGAGAAGCTACAGGAATTTATAACAACAAAATAAGATAAAACACTTGGCTGCAAATAACATAGATCTGGGCAAAATTGCTTCAGCAATACATATATATTTGTCAATAATGAACAACAGCTACAGCTGCACACAAAACATTCATTCATACAATGACAAATGAGAAATGAAGTTTTTCTCACTGGGGGTCACCTAGTAAAATTATGGTATAGCACGTGCGTTCGGAGGGTATTAAAGGATTTTAATTTTTACCTCTAATTACTCAATTGATAATACCCCCTCCCGTTATATTATTAAAATGAAAATACCCCCTATTTTTTCCATGTATCTCACTTACCCATTTTTCCATTGCAATTTTATTTACCCCTTTTTATTTCTACCCGTATATGTCAAATAGAATATATATCATATTTCTCACTCAAATATTATTTTCTTAATACAACTTCTCTATAAATAGTGGGTTTGAATACATTCAAAACCTATTAGTGACCTATTACTAGTTACTTTAATGTTATTCTTTAATAATTTATCATTCTTCAAATAATTTATCATTTGGCTTGACTAGTATCAGTAATCTTTGAGGTCTCATACATCCCCTCGGATCCATATCCTCGAATAATCATATCGTGTTTATAATTATAACGAGGAGGGTGCCCCCTCTGCTCTCTCTATTAGGGGCACCCCTCTCCCCGCCCTATTTTCTTCAAGTGAGGGTCTGGGCCCTATCTAATTAATCTCGAAGTGTAGCATAGTGAATGCCATATAGTCTTCAAGGAGAGCCTTCCTCCACATCATAGTCCCCAAGTAGCAAGCTAAGAGATTTTCGACTGTTGGGGAAACTCCATGGTTAAGAACACTTAAGCCAGAGTAGTACTAGGATAGGTGAACTCTCAAGAACTCACAGTGCTTCACCCTTTATCAGCATCACCTAGATGAAATGAGTGTTAATGTAGATTGGTAAAAGTAGATTGACAACCTCATGATGCGTCAAAGTTGATTGAATTGAAAATTAGGCAGATAAATCCCAAAAAATACACAAAAACTACAATTACTCTTCAAAAGGCTTGCATTTCAGTTTTTGTTAACATATTTTGTCCTCTTGACCCTAGACTGGATGAAATATTGAAGATAAACATTAAACATCACTATAATTAATTGTCTTTTGTCAACATCTAATATCTTTACATCAAAAAGTTATTAATGTTTTTCTAAGGCTGTATAATATTGTTCTCTAAAATTTACATACATATTTGCTGTCTCCTAGTTTTTTGAAAAATGGTGTACCCATCATGTCTCCTCAGGCCCATACCTATACTCGTCTCTTGGTATCTATGTCAAGCATCTACCAGCTATACTTGATATTGGTGTAAAGAATTCAGACAGTGTGCTGACACCTAGATTCTTCCACAACCAACCAACATTGTTATATCCCATGGCTCACATAGGGTGACTATTGCTCCTTCCTAAACCCCCATCAAATCTAGTGATTAACTCTATCCTAAGATAGGTCTTGAGTAAACTTTCCCTTTCAGGGGCTTCTTTCCCTTTCACAGCTACTGGTTGAATCTGTTCCTAAAATAGGTCTCAAGGAGCTCCCCTTACCGGAAGCTTCTCGCCCTTCCATTCCCAAAAGGAATCAAATACCCCTAGGATAGTATTTTCTTAATCCTAAGGACAGTATCCACAACATTTTGGATCCAGTCCTGAAAATTTCCATTTCCTGTTTTAGTTTCCATATTCAGATCTCTGAAAAAAAAATTGTGTGTAATCTAGAGAGAGATAATCGGATCCCTTGGATTCGTTCCTATTCAGACCTCTATCCTGATTCTACACATCCTGAATTAGGCGGAGTCTAGGAGGTAGGTGTGTTAGACCCCTGGAGCAAAGTTGCAAATCTCCAGGAGAATTTCATTTTTTCCTTCCATGTTGACATAAGTAACCTCGTTGGGAATGTCAGCCTCATCAGCTACAATAGCTGCCTTGACTACTTTAATAATTTAATTTGTGTTGACCACGCTTTTCATTTTCAAGCATTCATTTTTCTTTGTATTTAGTATTATCATAATACAATTAGACTTGGTGTAAAGAAATTTCCGAAACACACAAATCCTCAGTTTGCGCACACCTCATTTTTAAAGGGTATTTCATTTGAAGGCATTTAGTACCCTTTATACCTACTAACTCTAGACATGATGTTCGAAAAGCTTAATATGTTTAAAGTTGTGCCTTTAAACACTTTAGTAATTTATTCATTAAATTGTTTTCTTTTCTTGCCAAAGCTCTCCTTGTCTCAATGCCCTTTTTCTAGACAGGATCCATAGAGCTGTGTATTTTTTTTGAATCCCCCATCCAAAACTTGATCTGAACAGAAACTTAAAGCTAAAGAACCATACCTCATTATTTGTAGATACACTAAAGAACAATAGAATGCTTCTGAAAAACAAGAACAAAGCAAAACAAACATTCAGGTGGGAACTTTTGTGGTCCCAAATCAACAGATTGAATACCAAGCTACTGCTATTAAGTCATAAATGAGCAATTCCATTGGAAAACAGTGTTTTGGGCATTGACTTGAAAAAAACATGCTCAAATCTTGTGAATGTTTACAAGATCCTACAAGTTAAGAAACATAACAAAACCATAACCTTTGTCCACTCTAATGTCTTTAAAAAATGAAGGAGCAAAATTGTACAACTCCCTCCCAATTTCCCTAATTTTCAAACCCAGAACCCTTCTCAAGATATACACTTGACATAATCAGTACTGTTACAGTGGATAGAAATAAAACATTTACACAGATATTGTTGATTAACTCGAAACAATTTTCAACAAAAGATAGGGAGGGTTATAGACAGTAATACCATCTGTTATATTTTCAAGGCAACAAAAAACTGTTTAAATTTAAAGTTAAGACTTTGAGATGAAGAAAATAGTCTAGGAAGCGCCATTGTATAGGGTACAGAGTGGACACAAACAGACAGACGTTCGTCCATGGACCACAACATATTCTTAATAGCAGAGGATCTTAGATAGGAACTCACCACAAATGCATTCACATAATAGGTAAGTGGACAAATACATAACCAAGTAACCCTAGTGAATCATCCTTAACCCTCTACAATTATTTGGCATATCAAGATGACATGTGCAAAGCATACTGCAGCCAAGGTCAGGATCTACAATCAAGCAAAAACCAAAAAATAAAATCTTATAGGAGAAACAATCTGTACTTACGCCATAGACAATGTTGCTGAGCCTTTGCCTGCTTTTGCTTCAACAAATTTTGTCCCACCATCCTGAGTACGCTTTGTCAAAGCTTTGATATCCTCATCAGTCAAGGAGTTAGCTTTAGGTGTTGCCTAAGCATGACAATCAAGGTATCAGTTGCCTTTCCAAATCTTTGATCTTCAAAATAATCTTCAAATTGTTACCATCACTAAATTGATCCACCAACATCCAAGATGCAAAAGACAACACAAGAAAGACCATCAAACACTGAAGACACGGGTACCCTAAAGATCATTCACCTGTGAAAAAAGAGGAAGAATTGTAATCCCAGCATGTCCACCAACAACAGGCACATCAACACCTGCAGACCCAACAAAAATTGGATATCTAACATTTGAACAAAATTAAACCAATAAAAGAAAATTCACAACATTTCTATCTAGACCTAACTACATGCCAAAACCATTTTTTTGACTGGTTGCAATAACACTAAGATTCCCATACCTTCAACAGGAACTCCTGCCTTTGCAGCGTAGAAAGTCTTTGCACGGACAACATCAAGGGTAGTTACACCAAAGAGCTTCTTTTCATCATAGGTTCCAGCCTTCTTGAAAACTTCAGAAGCAATTGGTACAGTAGAATTTACAGGATTGCTGATCATATTGACCAGTGCCTTCCATCAACAAAATGTTACCAGATATAATAGGTTTAAAATTTCCATATCAGAAATAAATAAATCTCCTGCACAAATTCTCTATCTTTCTACACAAGCATGTGTGTCCAAACTCTACAATTCAAAAGCCCATACAAACGTGAAAAATGAATTGCCAAAAAAATTAAATCATATCATTTCATACCCAAAACATTCTATGATATCAACTCTGAGACACAATCGTTAAGATTTCTCAGAATTCCTATGCATATCATTTCAACTGTTTACATTTCCTCTAATCATTACAATGACATTTAAGAATTTAATCAGTATGCCACAAACTCTCTTCTATTCAGAAAATGGGTAGGTGCATCCAAATTCCAACATTCAAAAGCTCGTATAATTTTATACTGAGAATTTTCTGTTATATCAACTCTGAAGCTATGTCACCACAAATGAGAAACAAGAAACTACAACAGCAACACAAAGAAAACAAAACTAGCAAGGTTACCCTTAGGAAACAAATTTTCTATATATAAATTGCATATATTTATTTTAAACTTGATAAAATTCACTTAATTGAACTTGAAAAAAATTACATTATAATTATATAAATAAAATAAATATAATTATATCAATCAGTTGTATTACCCATATAATTGCAATAATGTCTAAAATATGAAAAAGTAGGAGATAAAAAATATTAACCCATAATGTTAAAATTGAAAACCATCAAAAGAAATCGGATGGTATGATGATAATATGTAGTAAAATAAAATCTGTAATTTAAAATTATTAATTTATAGTATACATTAATTTAAGTATATGGTTATGGAATAAGAAATAATATTTAAATGGAGGTTGCACTGACATACCATCTATACTAATAATAAGGGCAAAAGCAAAATATTTTATTTCATTTCAACTCCCAATTCATCACTCATCCATTCCATTTTTCAGCACTCTTTCCTTGCATAGAGAAACGCAACAGAGAGGCTGGAAACACATGCTCGCATTTGGACCACATTTCAGGCACTAAAACGGCAACGGGCCTCTCCCGATGCATTTCTAGCTACACAGCTTGAGGGTACAATTGTTTAGATTTCACATTTTTCTTATGCATTCCTTATATACATGTTCTAATCAGTATGCTGAAAACTCACTCTTTCTATGCAGAAAAATATGTGTGTTCATCCAACTTCCAAAATTCAAAATCCAATATCAATCAGTTCAAATGCACAAACATGGCTTGGTAAAAGAAAATAAAAGCATATCATTTCATACACATGAACACTTTATTTCATTTAGACAACTGAACACAATTGCATAAGATTCCTAAGAAATCCTAGCGAAGACAATTGATGCCTTCCAGAAAAATACTTTATTTTATCTTGGCACAGAGGACACAATTATCTAAATATCACACTAAAGTCCTGACAAAGACTACTATTGCCTTCCAACACATTCATTCACTGCATATATGTGTTAATCAGCTTTGTCATAAGACGTTAACAATAACTGGTCTAGGATCTAATCAACTGCAGACTCACACCTCTATATCTAGGCCATAACCAAGTGCAAATCGAACTGTTTACTCATTGCTCCAATATATCATCAAATTGTAATCATTCAAACACGTAGGCTACAGATTGGTTACTTTTAGCTACTGATGTGTTCCACTTCCAACAAAGAGCCAGTCACCACAAAGTCCAGTAAATGTGTAAATCAGCTTTTTCATAAGACATTAACAAATATTGATATAGGATGTAACCAACTGCATAGTAACACCACTTGGTAAAAACCAAATTCTGGCTCTAACCAACTGCAGATTGGCACTGTCTACTCAATGCTATAATGAATAACACAGTAGTTCCAAGAGAACACATTGGATAAACATTGATTACTTGCAGCTACTACTCTCAAATGAAAAATATAAAAGGTGCTTGACAAAGCAAATAAAAGAAGAATAGTTCATTAGGAAATAAATTTAGGACAGCAAAACCTTTTTAAGCTTTCAAAACAAATGACAGTAAAATTGTTACAACTACCCCTGGGCAATATTTTGCAATTGCAAGCAAAGATTTTTAACTATTCCAACATTTATGTTAAAAATATCATCACAGGTCATGCCAGGCTTCGGAGGTACACCAGCAGGAATGATCACAATATCTAGCATTTTCCAGTGCCGTGCCAAATCAAAAGAGAGAATAAAAACAGACCCAATTTGAGAACCCACCTAAATATCCTAATCAGAATCTTTAAGCAACTGGATTCAATGAAAAATGAGACTGTGTGCCAAAGACTGCGTGCCAAAGACTTCATACTGCAAGACATATCCAGTTTTCAAGAAACAGTGCAGATGGGTTATAGGTAGATGACTTGCCTCCACAATATTCCTCGGATTTGGAAGGAATGACCACGAAATGACTGATTTTAGGCAGATTTTAGATGGCTCCTGCCTACGAGACACCCGCTCATGTCGCCTACCTCTCGAGAAACCCGCTCCACCCGCCTACCTCGAGAAACCCGCTCCCTCTGCCTCTCCTCCCAGCTCACGCAGACCCTGCCTCTCCTCCCAGCTCGCATGAGACCCGCCTCCCTCTAGCTCGCACTGTACCTTCCCCCAATACCTAATTCGCCATACTGGAAAAACTAAACCCTTCCACCCGCATAGCATACCGGTATATTGACCCTTTTTTTGGCGATTTTTAATCCCCCAATATGAACGGACGTGGTAGGATACCACCTAGTTAGTGAACCCCCGTGGTTTTTCTATCAAAAATAGTCCAGACTTGAGCTGGAACCGCACTTTTCTCCTTCTCCCAAATCTGGTTTTTCTCCTTCTTCTGTCTTCTTCTTCCTGCTTCTTGCTCTTCTTACTCTTCTTACTAATTTTCAATAAAACATAATGCATTAATAATAAACACCTACACAAAAAACTTGCCTTGCAAGTCAACACAAAATCTCTGACAAGAGATAATCAGGGAGAATGATTCAACAAAAAGTAAATGTGCAGCAGTCACAATTAATTACAAATCAGATATGTCAGAGAGATAATATCTGGGAAAAGATAGAGATTAATTGCACAATAAATTCTGACTTGATTTTCCAAAAATTTGGCTTATATAGTTATATCAAAATAGGTTTTTTTTTTTTTGTAATGAATAAATGTAACTATTGGATATGCGAGCTCATATTGGGTGTTCAATTTTACTTACTAAAAACACAACACGGAATTTTTATGCTCTTCTTAAAGGTCACATTGATTTTGATTCAGAATCTTGGCCTTCTATTCTTGGGAGTGCTAGGGATCTTATAAAAATATGGTTACAAAAAGATGCAGTTGAGGTTGTTACTGCACAGAAGTTCTATGTAATTGTATGGCTTAACCTTTAGAATCCTTGTTGTATTTGAATTTTTTAGTACAAGTATTAATGGTTGTAGAATATAGCACATTTTAGAAACCTTTAAGATTTAATATCAATGAAATTAGGAATTGCCTTGTATGCTAGACAAGAAAACTTTTATCTGAAAAAGCCAAAGGTTTCAGTGGCTTTTTTGCTTTGGTTCTGACTTTAGATGAATATCTATTAGTTTAAATTATGATGCAAAAATGTCAACTATTTATGAATAAGCTAAGTTTGAAATGCATTCCAGGCCCTCGCATATGTAAAAATGGCATCGCTCCAGATAAAGCCTTGGATCCAGCTATGTAGTCCCAACTAAAACAATGCTCTGCAATGAATAAGTTGAAGAAGATTTCCCTTAAGGTAAATTACCTTTTTATCTTATCCGTATGGTTGACTTGTTATAGATGACCATTATGGATGAGAATTTGTAGTTTTAACTTTTTGCAGATGCATTTTGTTACAGTTTTTCAGAATGGAATGGCAATAAACTTATCGTTGATAGGTTTTTAGTGATCCAGATTTTACATGCTATGTAGTTTTTACTCTATTGTTGCATAAGCGCAACTCTAATTATGCGAGGCTTCAAAGGATTTAAGTTTGTGAGCAAATTTGGAAAATTATCTATTCTAGATTTAAGGGAGTCATCTTGGCATGGTGTTTGTAATAACTGAAAATACTTTTAGTGAATTCAAAGAGGAGAAATTGTTATCTTACATGAATATCAAATTCTGCTAACAGAATCGAAGTGAATATTTACCTAGCATATCAGCACTATTTAAATCAATGTGAATTTAAAGTTAAGAGTGCTAGTTTTATCAGTTGGTCCTGCACGGATATATACTGACAAAGGTATAACAACTTTTCAAGATTTAGTTTGCATTTAAGACTCAACACTAAAAGTCAATATGGGCTCATAGAACCTTATAATCATTGTATACTAAAATTAAATGGTAGTTTTCCCAACTATTCGTCAACTTTACCCGACCTCTCTGATTCAGAAGCCAAACCAGTCCAACCTCTGTGAATTAGTGCTTATGTCTCTTTTGGCTGAGCATTGTCAGAAATATTCAGTATTTGCTCATAACTGGTGGAGAATAGTAATACATCATATTCCAATCATTAGATGGGGCACTAAATCCACACATTCTCATTGCATTCTGGACACCTAACCACATTGTTTACCTCATCATTAAATAGCTTGCAGCTTCCACTACATTCTAAGAAAGGCACAAACCTGATTCCACCACACCCATCACAGACCTTTCCTTGCGTAGCATCCATTGGGATTCCTTCTAGAATCTCCCCTCAATGTACCCTCACCCTCATGTAACTCCATCTCCTCCCCTGCGCCACTAATGTATTTTCCTTTATGAACAGGCTGGGGACAAGAATAATCCTACCCATCAATTTATCTAGCTCATTCCTGAAAAGCAATTGCATAAAAATATCTCTCAATGAAGCATATACCATATCTCTCAAGCATACACCTCACACTATTGCAACCCTCAAATGTATTCCTAATCCCTCCGAGGGTGTTGATTTATAGAACAACCTTGTCCTTCCCTTCAGGAGGGCAGTTTTCTTCATACCTCTCCCAAGGGCCCCCTTTTTAAATGCGCTCCTGGAGTTCGCATTGTCCCACACATCTTCCTCAAATTTGTCTAGCCAGCAATCTAAAAGCTAGACTATGGAATATGCATGAAATGGAGGCTATTTCATACTCTTACTATTTTTTTCAGCCAGAATAATATGCAGTCTAGCATAGTTGTTGATCATCATGGAAGGAATTTGTTAGTGAACTTTCAAAAATGAAAATTTTGGTAACATGGGTACAGTAGCGGGATACTTAATTAGTTTTTAATGCGCTTACTTTCATTCTTGTTAATGTGATCCCTGAAATTTATTACGATTAGATAATAAAGTATATTTTTCGATCAGAAAGGAACCTAATATTTGGTTATATACAGTTCCAAAGAATCCCATGCTTTCTTATAGCATGGGCCGTTGATTGGTTGATGACCAAAAGTTTGGCCAGCTGAACGAGGATTTTGAGGTCTAAATACATCTCAGATTCAACCCTCTTCATCTTATATCGTGAGAAGTTGTGTGAGAGATTATCATCTGAGGAGTGGAAAGGAAATTTCCATGCTAGGGGGTCTAATACACCGAATTGGTGTCTTTTCAGTATCACAATTTTCTTCTTTTGGTTTGGCATTGGTATTCTACCCTGGTCTGCTGATCAGAAGTTTATTTGTATGTCAGGGACATCAATTGAGTAATTACGACTGCAAATTTTTGAGGGAATTTAAATTGTTCCAGTAGTTGGGAA
This sequence comes from Taxus wallichiana var. yunnanensis, assembly GCA_018340775.1. Classification (NCBI taxonomy): domain Eukaryota; kingdom Viridiplantae; phylum Streptophyta; class Pinopsida; order Cupressales; family Taxaceae; genus Taxus; species Taxus wallichiana. The sequence continues at coordinate 16,727,183 of CM031236.1, read as the reverse complement.
TCCGGGACTGCATAATAGTGCTATGATTTAATAACAAATAAAATCATGCACACAAGATATAAACAATTCCTCAAAATCTACATAGTGGAAGTATAAACTAGAATAATCCAAATCAAATAAAGCAAACACATATAACACAACATGTACCGTGGTTCACCCAATGCGGGCTACGTCCACCAAAGATAGAGATCTCATATATATAATATAACAAGAGTACAAACCAACTCTTCAAGAGTATCTCCTCTCCTTCAGATCTCTAAATGGATTTCCATGAGTGCACTACAACCGTGCCTCCAAACCAACACCGACAGATCTCACAAAACCGAACTCACCGAATTGCTACCAAGTTCTCTGTGGATCTGCAACAAGACCTCTCACATGGGTCTACCATATGTGCAACTATAATTGTGCACCAAGAAGTAAGTTTGTCTCTCCATCACTGCATCAACCTATGCAAACATGAAGACAACCTCCTCTACAATATCTAGATCTACATGGATCAACAATACAACATGATCTCATGGATCTATGAATATAAGATCTCACAACAACATGTGGATCTAACAATACAAGATCTCACAACAACATGTGGATATAATAAGAAGAATCTACAATACAATATCTCACCAACATGTGGATCTACAAGAAGAAACTCTATGTGCTTTGCATACTATGCAAGCCATTACAATGAGACAATAACTATACAAAGGAAATACAATGTAGAAGATGTTACCCTCTTCTCACCATTGAGATGTACCTGCCATAGTTGTACTTGTTATTTCCTTTTGTCCAGCTTCTCTCCATGGAAGCTCTGTCTTCATGTAACTTGTTCTTTCTTTCTCTTCTTCTTCATCCTCTCAATCTAGGAGAATAAAGGATCTAACTCAATCCTTGTCCAATTAACCTTATAACCCTAGCTTTCATGCTTATATAAGCATATACAAACTTAGGGAACCTTAGCTATGCATTTACAACCTTTAGATCAACTTTATAACTAAAGTTAAATCTGATTCTCGTAAGTTAAATATAAAATTTCATGCAGAGGTAACCGATGTCGGTTCTTTGCTGACCAATCCTTATTCATTGTGTAACCCAATCACTTTGTAATGCATGCTCCAATGAATCTATTTAGATCCATAACCTAACATATTCTACCCTAGTCCGCTGATTAAAAGTTCATTTTTATGTCAGGGACATGGATTGAATAATTATGTCTACAAATTGTTGAGGAACATAAATTGTTATCTTTTAAAATACATTTCTCTTGACTGGTACTCCTTTGCATGATAACTTGGCAAAAAAAAATCCTTATTAAATTTCACCTTGCCTCAAATTTTCACATTTGTTCATGAGTTTGAATCATGGCATTAATATCAAGTATCCTTTTCATAGTCAATTTTGTTTAGTGGCCTTGAAGTTCTACGACCTTGTCATTTACTTTAGTTCTTTGAAGCATTTCTTTTCCAAAACTTTATTATATTGTTTACTCACTTTGGAAAATGAAGATATGGAACTAATTTTTATTTGTTTTGAGGTTTAATCTATCCAGAATGCACATGAATGGAACACCACAGAAAGGAATTAATGAAAAAAAAATCAAATGTGTATTATTTCTCCTTTTTTTCATTGAAATCTTGAAACTATGATGTGGTTGGTTTGTTTTTGCTTTTTCTTTGTGTTAATATGATGCTCTCATATTCAAAACTGCATTTTATTTATAAGTAATCTCAAAAATTTGTTGATAATGTTAACAACCTTTCTACTATCATCAAAATTCTAAGTTTTTGCCATTTGTTTCTTTGCATCAACCGTTTGTGATAGAATTCGGTAGATTAAAGCTTTCTTTTCTTGCCTCAAATAAAACATTTCTAATGAAGCATATTTTCTCATCTATAGGTACAAAAATTAAGAAAGCCAATATGGATAATTTGATGATTCATTTGAGAAAGAATTTCAATCATCCCGATATCTTTGCATCACAGCTTGAGATATCTAGTATCCTTCTATCATGCCTAATCAAAAACTTTCTTCAACTCTTTACCTAATTTCATGAACCGTGGCCCAAATTTTTTGAGATAAAACATGGTTTCACTTGCCTCTACTCACTAAACTATCCACCAATAGACAATTTTATGGAACAATGTGGAAAATTTCATCTTCTAGACAGACTTCTAAAACATTTGAAATCTCAAGTACATAAGGCGAGGTTAGGATCTCCACCTTAGGATCTCATTGGTGTAATGCCCACCCTTTTCTTACCATAGTTTCTTGTTGACTCATTACTTCTAGTAGATTTTGGACATGGTTTATAGCTCTATCTAGATATTATGTGATTTCATTTGGATCTTTTGATGGCTCATGTGATGGTTAGGGCATGAAGCGCCAATCTAGTAGTGATTATTATCATAGTTTTATTTCAACACATGATTTTGGTTTCAACAGTACATGATACAGTTGATCCTATTTGACCTATGATGGATTTATGTTATCATTTCATACTTTGATAGCATTGGTGTATTTTGGCTATAGCATATTATCATGATTATTGTAGTTGGAGCTCATATCTTGCTTAATTATGGATGCACATTGATAGTATATGACCATCATGGGTTGATATTTATTATTGCATTGTTAGCATGCTAACCATGATTATTTATTGTCATTATTTATTAGATTTATATATATTGGGTAGGTATGTTTAATGTTTGCAATGAGTGTGCAGATTACGGAGACACGGGAGAACGTGGTTTTCGGGTAGCATCTCAAGATGCACAAGCAGCTGATTTGGCCGAGTCCTAGCCGTGTTTTTGTATTAAACCTTATACGATTGATTGCATGTTGTATAGGGGCACCATGTGTGACTCCAAAGCTTGTAATTAATGTAATTGTGTTTTATTAGTCTTTTGTAAACTAGTTTGGGGGACCTAATGGCCCCCACTTACATTAGAAGTGTATTAGAGTAATTAATTTTGTTTTCAGAAGGTTGATGTCACATAAACACCCCTTGGGTGGGACTCACAACCTTGATTCTTCTGTCATTTTTCCAAACCCGAAATTGGGCTAAAAAGGACTATTTTTTTGGACTACTTTCATCTTTGGGGGTTCTCTTTTCATGAAAAAGAGCCCTTGGACCCTACCTATAGGTAGGAGGGCTTCATTTCTTGGTCAAATGGGATTTTTCCTCTCATTTGACCTCTCACAAGTCACCATTCTTGTAAGAATGGTTGGGTGGTGTGTTTCTAAAAGTTGGATAGTGTTTGACTTATTAACATTTAGGGAATTTGAGGGATTTGTTCTTAAAATGATTTTGTTTTACTCTCCTTTTATTTTTAGAATCTTGGATTGGGGAAAAGAGAGGGGTGACACATGTCACCCTCTCATTTGGGAGGATATTTTCCTTTCTTCTCTTCATATACCTCCTCATGGAGGAGGAAAAGAGTTTTAGCTTGTCATTTTTGCATTTTGGATTTGGGAGTTGAGCTTGGAGCTTTGGCTTTGGAGTGGATTGGATAGCTTAGAGACTTGGAGAGCTATTTGAGGTAGGATTCTTGTGCCTTCTTTTTTATTGCATGAATTTGAGAAAGAAAATGGATGTGGTATGTGGCTATGTGTTTTGAATGTTGTTGTATGGTTATGGTTTTATGTGTTTTACTTTATTTTCTCCATCCATCATGTGTAGCGACGGATTTTGGAGTAGTGTGAGGGAAAAGGGAGGGAATTTCCCTCTTACCACATGGTCTAGACAAGCCATGTTGGCATTATTTATCTTTGTCCCTCATATGGTTTAAGGTGGGGAAGTTTGTTCATATGGTTTGAACCTCCTTATCCATCCTTTGAAAGGAAACCTAATGAGGTTTGAAAATCCTCCTAAGGAGGAATTTTGGTGCTTGGGAGGAGAAATAAGGAGGGTGTGTTTGCATGGAGGGATAAGAAGGGCTTATGGAGTTATTTTTATGTGATTTCTATGGTTGGATCACACTTTTGGCATACTTGGATTTCTCATCCACTCTTCCCCATTGGAGGGAAAACATGGAGTTTTCACCTCTTGTGATTGGTGGTCTTTTTAGTGTTTTGTGTGTTGAAAGTTTTTGCATTGTGTTGTTGTTTCTTGTTCATTTCCTACCCACTTGTGCATACTTGAGGATTTCTTGCTCTCTCTCCCATGGGCTTGGAGGGAGGCTAGCATGTCCTCCACTCTTTGGAGATGGCATGTAATGATGCCAATAGGTTGGGAGGTAATGGGCCATATCTCCTTGTGATTTGAAGATCTTATGGCATCGAAAATATATAGCTTGTTGTTGAATATTGATGGAAAAAATTGGAGACATTGTTATGTTATCTTTCCACTTTTGGGGAAAAAATTTCCATTTGGTTTACACTTGGTTAATGTAAATTTTATGTTGTAAACTCTTCTCGTAAAACTCCCATCTTGGGATGTGATTGTAGCTTGAGCAAACAATTATTATAACAATTGTTGTGTCTTCTTCAATCTTCTTCTAAACTTGCAAAAGTGATTCCTCATATGAGGATAAAACTCATGCCTTGAATGTTCTTGTATTTGAGTCCTTGCATAGTAAAAAGGTTGAAATGTATGTGTATTTTAAAAGGAATGTTGTTGATACGAAATCTTGATTTTTCCATGTTGAAATAAACTTTTATTTTTGCCTTTGTGTATGTTTGTCAACATTGCTTAATGGAAAATATGGATATGCTTGTATTTTAAAAAAACATTGTTTCTTAGGAGGAATGAATATGTAGGATTTGCGTAAAAGAATCTATATTCTTACTCAGATTTTAATGATTAATATTAAATGAATTATAACTGCACTTATTAATCTTTGAGATAGATGTTATAATCATAGAAATGTGTCATTCATTTTGTATAAAATTGATTAAACCCGTAAACCATATTCTTCCTTTGAGTGGAAAAGTCTTAAGTTGAAGTCAAGAAAGTGAATAAAGAATGTGTTAATTTTTTTTTGGTATCTATTTTTTTAGTGTTCTTGGTAGTCATAGTTCTAAAGTAAACTGGTTCATTCTATTTTAATTTATATTATTTCTTATTAAAATTAGTACTCAATGGAAAAATATGGTTATATATATGGAACCGGATAATTTCTTGCTCCCTTACCTAGAAAACAACAATATTTAGAAACTTGCATTGTATAGCGCCTCTCATAAGAATAGCTTGGAGGATATATATCCAATTTTTTAAAAAAAAGAAATTAAACTATATATTTACATTTTTAAAAATTCTTCAAGGGGCCTCAACCCCAACCCCGCCCCAAGCACACTCTTCTCCCTCGTCATCCATGACGTGGCCATAACCCTTTCTCCCCACCATTGCATGGTGAGCTCTTTCCATTCGGGTTTGCAACCCTAACTCATCGCTTTGTACACGTGTGGATCCTTACACAAACCCCCACTTTGGCTTTGGCACCCCACTCCTAACACCTACTCTTGATTTCCTTGGATATTAAAATCAAAAAGAAAATAGAGTATGAATATATATATTCACGGGTTAAAAATAATGCGAGATAAATATACACTGATAAATCTACATAAGATACATGTATCTCCTCCTTATAAATCCTAACAAGAATATGAAAATTATAAGATTTGTGGACCCAAAAATAAATAAATATTTTCTCCTCCCATGGACGCCTCACTCCATGCTTAAAAAAATAGAAAAAAAGAGACAATACAAAAGGAAGAATGAGGAAAAACAAAGAGGAAGAGTAAATATCATAACCAAAAATAAATTTAGGGTTGTTAAATATGAATGGTGAGGATTAAATCTAATCCTAGGGCTCATTTTTGTCCTTTCTTACATTTGCATATGGACCTCATACTTCCTCCCATTTTAGAAATTTACAAGTTGGATTAAAGTTACTTTTAATAGTAATTGGGTTGATAATTTTCACATTTCCCAGAAAATTAAATTATGTTGGTCCAAATAAAAAGATGCTCTGTAACTCTAGCGCAAAACTGGAGTCGACTCTTCTAGGTTTTCCCCCCTCTAACCATCATACTGCATCCTTTTTAGGCTTAGCGAGAATTTATCGCTATAGTCTCTCATATGGTTCTTTACCCTCTAGGCATCCCCTATATAATGACCTCACCACAACCTCCACAGAGATATAGTGGAGCGAGCAATGGCACCGCTTTGCCAAAGCGCCCGGAAATTTGTCCGAAGGTTTTTCACGAGGTAATCTCTCTCCTCCGGATGTAGTTCTTCCCATTCCTAAATTTAACTCTGCTTGATAATGGTTAGAATAGTGTTTACTCATTGGGTATTTTTGGGTCGAATCCTCCGAAAGCATGCTTAAATCCTGGGCTAACACAATCTAGACCCCTCATGGGGTCCATCTGGATAGTGTTCAAAACATGACCAAGGGTTTCTTTCTTTTTGTTTCTCTGACCTTGCTAACGCGCCCAATATTTTGGCTAAGCAAGCCACTTGGTATGTCTCGTAACTCATTGCTTGTGTTAACACCCTGACATAAGGACTTTGTGGTATCTGAGTATACCACCCTTAAAGTGCCTATTTGGATTGAATTTATTGGTCTTCCTTTTCCATGCGTTCATTTTCATTGTAAATTTCGCTTCACTTGGGCGGGTAATATGCGTGGAAGCCGATAAGTTTTACCATCCTCATCCCCAGAAGCGAGTATGTGTTGAGATTGATCTCTCACAGACCTCAAATAATTTGTGGATATTCAAATGGGCGATAAATGCTACTCCCAGTGGGTCATGTATATCAATCTACCCAACACTTGCTTCCGTTGTCAAGCGTTTTATCACAAGATTAGGGATTTTCCGTTGTATGTCCCCCGTAACTACCCTGTGGCAAAAACAACTCTGAGCCGCCTAACCCCAATAGGAGAAAGGTTGGTAAGTTGCCCGGCTGATGAAACAATAAAAATCCCAAGAATCCAAAGCCTCTAGATCCCATGGCCATCAGGGAACTAGCTGTTGCTACCATTTTGCTACCCCATTACCAAAGTACTCCAAAGACGCCCCTTACGGCGTCCGTTCTCATGGACCAAAAAAATTTGTTTCTCACGTCCCCATCTCGAATTCAGTTCCTCTATTGTTGTCAACCCTAAATTCCACCTCACATCTCATGGGACCATATCCCAACACATAGTGTGGATTCCACCAAAGCGGAACACAACATTGAGTATGTCGAATGGAAAAATTGATCTGCATAGGATTTTTGCAACATAATGTTGCTCAATTCTTGCAAAATCAATATGATTCCCTTAAGGGCTTGAAGGATGGGGATATGACTCTTCACCAATGTTTCCCATGAATTGTCTATCTTATAATGTTAGGGGTCTCACAGACTCCTATCGTAAGTATGTGGTGTATGAAACTAGACAACGATGTGCAAATCTAGATGTTTTATTTTTGGAGGAAATTAAAATTACATGTTTTCAGTTGCAGATGGTATGCAAATCCATCTTTCCTGATAGCTTGGCATTCTATAGCAATCATGAAGTAGGGCATGGGGGATTAATTTCACTTTTTTCCCCTAAATGGCATACCTTATTAATTGACCATGGAATTGACTCCCACCAACTGTGTCATTTGGTTCCTCTTTAATATTGAGGGCCGCCCTTTTGGACTTATTAATAATTACACCTCAAATGATGCAACCGAAAGGGCCAATCTATGGCGGTGGATAGCCAACTCCATTCCCGATGCCTACTTTGTAATAAGTGGATATTTTAATATGATTGAGTCCCCAAATGATAAATGTGGCCACCGCCCATGAGGTGGACGCCTTTGAAAGGGAAGTGTGGTACTTCATGTGAAATAAATTTTGATTCTTTGATCTTAACTCATCTCGCTTTCCCACCTTTGTGGCTTGGTACATGTGGTACAATCTTCATGGAGGGACAAATTGTGTCCTTAAATAGCTTGATAGGGCCATGTTGTCATCTCAAAAATTTTTTGAGTTTGATAACATTTATTCCATGCCAGTGGAGGTTATGCCTGACTTTGTCCTTTTAGACCACTCCCCTATACGATTTCATATTTGTTGGCATGATGCACACCCATTTTGTCATAAAGGCCAATTCTTTCTTAATATGGCCTTGATGCAACATGGCCCTACTATCAATCATATCAAGCGGATTTGCAATTTAATTACAAGACCCAGTCACTATTAGTGATTTCATCCACGTATGCAAACTAGCTGGTTACAATCGTGGGAAGATGCATTGACTCAGACTACCATATTTCTTAGAATCTACTGGTCACTAGCTAGCAAAAATTTGGTGCCACTCATACGCCTCTAACATCTTAGATCTCATTCGAGTGATGATGGTGATTCAAGGCGATACCTTCTCTCATACTGTAGAATCGCAAGTTGCAACACTCTTGCATCAAATCCAAATTGTGGACAACTATAATGCCGAGGCACTCAAATCCAGGATTGAATACATTTTCTCAAGATTGAAAATTGGGTCTCGAAGAAATCTTTCTCTCTTCAAAATAAAAATCCTTCTCAACAAATTCTAGCTATCATGGACAACAGAGATCAAATTACTGACCCATAACTTATGTTACAAGCCTTTGTGCAACATTACAAGATCATTTTTCAAGCTCACTGCCCTCCGCAAATAGTCAAACAGCTCTTGACCAATGTTTGGGGTTGTGCCACACAAGCTTTCAGAGATGTAGAAGGTGTTCGTGAAAGAATGCTCACCACTCGAAGACCTCCATGGCCGTATAAAAATGGCTAATGATAAAGTGTTAGGCTGTGATGGATTCCTTGTGAATCTATAAAACTCTCTGGGATTCTGCCATGAGAAAGACCTTTTTCAACTCTATCTTAAAGGATTTCAAAACCTATCCCTAAGGTCATGCATTAACAAGGGGAACATTAAGTTTATCCCTAAGCATGGAGATCATGAGAATATCACTTGTTGGCAGCTGATTACGCTATTGAATGTATCCTACAAAATCATTGCCAAAGTGTTAGCTTTGCGATTACGAATCTTATGGCTGTTATTATTTAGCCATAAAAACCAAAGCTTCATACGAGGCATTTCATCCTAGATATCATCATCATGACTTGGGAAGGAATGGAATGGGCTCACAAATCTCATCAGGCCGCCATGTTTATCAAGATTGAATTTAAGAAGGCCTATGATCAAATTGAATGGCCTTTCATCCTCACCATGCTTCAGGTCCTTGGCTTTTGACCCATTTTTATTCAAACCATCAATATGCTCTTTGTAGGCACATCTACTCAAATTTCTATTAATGGCCTTAGCTTGGAGCCCTTTAGACTATTCTAGTATATCAAGCAAGGTTGTCCTCTTGCCCCTACACTTTATGTGTTAGCAGCCGAAGGATTTGGTAATCTCTTAGGCCATGCTAAAGCACAAGGTCTTGTGCGTTGAATCTTGCTACCTAATGAGCCCAATTCTCAACTCCTCAATGGGCATTTTGTGGATGATTCCTTCCTTACGCTTATTGAGGATGAGAGCAACATTTGCAATGCTATGCAATTCTTGGATACTTTTTCCTATCTTCTAGCTCATCCATTCAATGTTAAAAAAATCAATGTTACAGGCAAATATTTCCTTCTTGCATCGGACTAGCTTGCCAAATTTGATTGGAAAATTCTACAACATGGTGAGATTTTCAAATTTCTAGGTATTCTTTTTTCTTTTCAAGCCTCCCTAGCTGATCTATGGCATTATGTCATTCAATGGGTGGTGAAAAAAAAGGAATACTAGCTTACTAGGCCTCTATCTCTGGCTGGAAAATTCTAAATTTGCTCTAAAGTTCTGGTTGCTACCCATGTCTACTACTTATCTTGTTGGGTTCCTTCCAAGGCCTCCATCCAAAAGCTGGAAAATTTTCTCAAAGCTTTCCTATGGGGTAATGCCTCTCATGCGAAAGGTTTACATCGAGTAGCTTGGGATATATGTTGTCTTCCTCGCAACTATATAGGCCTCGGGCTTATTTGCATTTAGTGCTAAGGGCAAGCCCTCTGTCTCTAAGTGGATCATCACAAGCATCATTGTCCAATAACATTGGAAAGTTCTCATATGACATGACATCAAGGAAGGCTCTCCTTATGGCCGCCTTGCATGGAAAGGCTTAGGGTTTGTCAATTTTCTCATCACCCCTATGCCTGTCAAAATCATTGGCACTTTTGTGCTTAAAATTATCTTGAATTATGGGAATGTGTCAAACCCTAGCTTTTATGGAAAGGGGATGGATTTTGCAATGGGTTATCTCTTAACCAACAATCTCTTTGGTGGTCACCAATTTTTCAATCCCAAGATCAATGCTTAGCAGAGGTCCCAGAATCTCCACGCTCAAATTCTTCAAGCGTGGAATTCACACCATTGAAGACTTCTTCTGCAAGAACACATAATCCTGGTCATATTGGCCAGATTTTAAAAGCTTTGTTTCAGATTTCTAACCAAGACCAGGATACTTTCAATATTGTGATTAATTGGGTTCCTGATCACATGCTACATAAGATTGTTATGTTCTCTTCTCGCCCTTGGTGGACAAACTGGAAGTGGTATGTTGATACTCCTTTACTCAGAACTATAAAGCCAACAAAGGCTATTGATGGCTCTCACCTCATTTTCCCATGGCGGACAAACTTATTACTCGTTGCAAGTAAATTCACACCACTCTGTCTACCTGTTAAAAATAATTAAAAAATGAAAAATTAGAAAATTTTGAAAAGTGTTACTTTGCATGGTTCATTGGACTCATCGCGATCGTCTTATTTTTGTGATCGTTTTGGTCTTCGTTTCATGATTTTCGGCAAGAACTCTTCCCACCAGGCTTTAAAACGCGTTAAAATACATTAAAATAATTAATTAATATTTAATTAATTAATTTCTCCTTGTTTGATTAAATTAATTTTTTAAAAATCACTTAAGGAGTATTTAATTAAATAAATATAAATTAAAGTTCATTCGACAAGTTTTAGTGCCGGGAAGTAAGCTTTCGTTTCCAACTTGGGGAAGCCAATTTGGCTTCCCGAACCCGGATTTCCACTTTCCTGGCAATTTCCTTCAATTTTTCCACATGTGGGGTTTTCCTCTGCCAATTGCCAAATCATGGATTGGAAAACGGGCATAAAATTCCCCAATTTCCCACATGGGGAAATTAGACGGGGATTGCCAACCCATTTTTCCATTCCCATTGGAAATTGTCCGTTGCTTTCCCCATTTCCCCTTGGCACTTAAGCCACTACCCGGGAAGAGAGGAAGTTAGATTAATCCCGTAACTTCCTCCATCAAACCCATTGGAAAAATTCATGCGAAGCTTTCAATTGCTTCTTATTTCTTCAAGAAGACATAATATTTTGTCAGCATCATGCAAGAGAAACTCACGCCATCAGTGAAGGAAATAAAAGTTTTTGGTTTTAAGCTCCACGCATTGATCAAAATAAAATCTAAAGAGCAATAAAACGAAAGGCTATGCATTACAAATACTTTCAAGGAGAAAGGACAAATTTGGAAAACACGATTGAAAGAAAGGTTGCATGAGGAAAGGAAGAAAACAAATTTCTTAAAACCCACACCAGGCAAGGAAAGAACTTTCCACGCGCCAGGGAAAAGATTAAACATAGTTTTAAAAACAACAAAGAGAACATTTTCCATGCACATTCCACAGAAGAATCACGCAAAGAAGGAAAAGACAAATAAAAGCTTCTATTTTTGTCTAAAAGACCATGCCCCACGAGGAAGAACTTCCCACGCCCAGCCAAAGAGGACAGTAAAGACCATGCACGTCTAAAAGAAGAAGGTTTTTCAACAAGAAAATTAAAAAAGACCGGTTTCAAGAGGCAGGCTGTGTGGAGAGAAAACAACCCAAATCCATCAAATCCATCTCACAGGGTGAAGAAGAAAAGGAAACAGGTAAATCCACAAATTCCCAAATATCTATTATCTGATAGTTATTCCACGCAGGAGAAGAACACCGAATTTCGATGCATGGAAAAAAAGGATGAGAATGTAAAAGAAATTTTAAGTCCCACCGAGCACTTTCCAAATAACGAGGAGCAGAAGAAGTTTTTCAAAGCATTTTCCTAAAAAAAATGAATGTTTGACACCTGTCCTTTTTTTTCTTATCAATAGACCAAATTCTCAGATGGTCTGTTGGATGTGGTGCATACTTGCTGTCAGATCTAGCATTAGGTTTAAAATCGAGTTGGGCCAACAAAAGCAAGGGGTAACTGTTACAAGGACCACCAATGAAAAGACATGACACTTCTAGGGAATGTTGAATGTTATTCATCTTGTTCAATATCCAGCACATTATGGTGCACCGCTTCAAGTTTGTGGTGTTTCTGAAAGCTATAGGCAATCTTCAAGAAAAACCAAAGTCCAGCTGAAGAAAGATCCATAAGATGAGGATTTTAGTGAATTGGAAAATATTGCTCTGGATGGGAATACTTTCATAACCTCTTCCCCAATGGATACGGCGATTCTGCATTTTCACACAAAGCTTTACACCATCTATTTGTCTTGTGCATGCAAACAATAATGAGCGATCACTATGGGGAACTTGAGCAAGCAACACCCCGCACTATGCAAGGTTTGGAGGTGGCATCCCGAGTAAATGATAAAGTGAACCTAGTTCATTCTTGCACGTTTCTCTTCCATATTCTGGATTCAATGGAATGCCATATAACATCTCGAAATAATTTTAATCGAAAAATGTGTTCTCATGAGTGATTACTTGTAAACCAGTTTCCTCATCCAATTGAGACCTCAAAAAGGAATAAATTTGCTTCCCTATTGGAATCGCAGTCTACAAATGTTCTTTATTCCTCGGAAAGCATGGTGAGGAGCATGGAAATCTACAGGGATTTCATATTTTCCGGAGATAATCAAAGTACAAATACCAAAAAGGATCACTTAGTGGAGTGTGGAGATGAAATTCAAGTACACTTGAGACCATTTGAGGCATCATGATCAATCAATGATGTTCTTCGAAGTATGGATTCACTTATCATCCCGTATATGTTCCTAAACTTTTCCCTAAACCACGAATGCTTGTTTACACTCCATCAAATGTTGCAACAGATGAATTGCTACAGCGTGTTTTGGATCGTGGATTCATTGATGGTGAAATGAACAGGTCTATCACCCTAATGTTGCGAGGGTGGGTGTGGATTCTCAAAATCATGCCACAAGCAATGCTTGGTGAAGCGTAGAACTGAAATTCTCCTAGGAAAGTGAGTGATGAAAGTAATTGGCTATATGCGAATTCTGACTACGGGGTGAAAGTAAACTTATCTCGAAAAATCAATCGGTGGCCTCGAGAGGGAGTTAAGTGCACCAACTTGGAGCAGAAGGATCACCCTCCAAGGAACCATTGGTGTTGATCTCCGATGTTCAGTTCGTGACCACATCGTGATCGATTGTTGCAAAATCTTGCAGCTGTAGTAGAAGAACAAGATAAAGTTTTAGTTGAGTTGTCTTGCCTTTTCATTTTGGAAAGTCACTTCCATGGAAGAAGCTTGATCAAATCTTGAGGCAAGTTTTGCAAATGAGGCTGAGATTGTGTTCACTACTATTTCCAGTAGTGGTGGAAGTTATTCCATCACCTAGCCCATGGGTTTGATATGGTGGTTATAGATGAAGCTACAAGCTAGTGAAGTAGTCATGTTACCTCCACTTTCATTGGGTGTTGCAAATGGAAAATGGTGTTCTTGTCTCTCCACAACAAGAAGATTGCAATTTCAGCAACACCCGAAGGTGATCCCCTTCGCAGTGTGATGAGGATCAATTCCCAGCACGAGAACCATGTATAGTAGAAGGTACTTTTTGAGAGCTTCCAACAAGCGGCTACAGATATCGTCCAACTATGTTGTTATCTCGCTCAAATCGAATGCATCCTCAAATTCGGGATTTTCCTTCAATATATTTTTATCAAAATCAATTAAGTGATAGTGAGAGTGTTACCAGAGACGCTAAGGTGAAGTTTATTACAAAGATTCTCTATCACCTTATGATGTTTTATGATGTTCATGGAAGTGAATCTCATAGAGGTGGATCTATTTCATATCATAATATTCATGAAGTCAATTTGCTTCTCGCAATTATATGAGCATCTTGAACGAGTCATCATCATGGCAGCATTAGGTCTTTATTAGTAATGGCATTTTCTCATCATTTGGAAGATCTTGTGCTTATTATGGCAAAAAGACCGGAAGGCTGGATTATGATAAACCAAGGTGGCGTAATGACTACGGTCTCGCAAAAATGAATAATTCACCATGGAAAGGTATTCGGAATGTGGAGGTACTTGAGATGTGGATGAATTGCTCAACCACGTTTCAAGCTCAAGTTTCAAGCTCTCTTGTCATTTGGAGGATTGCGGAGCACGGTCAATGAGTTCATTCTCGTATGATCGGGATAGGTGGACTCTTGGCCCAATGGATAAGGCATTGATCCTAGGTGTCTTGATCTAGGTGGTGCATTGCTGACTAGGATGTCTACATGTGCATCCAAGTCATTTAAGTGGGGTCCACATGTACCCATTTCTTTTATTTATGTATTTTTCCTTAAATGACTTTTTAACTTAAGTGGTTTCTATTTTTAGTCACTTTTTAAAAGTTGGTTGAAAAAGTCAAAGTCACTTAAGTGCCCTATTTAATGTGCATTTAAAACCCTAACTACTTTGTAACCAACTTTTGGGTTATAAAAGGAAGTGAGGGGCTCATTTGTAAAGGGTGACTTTGAGAGAGGAGAAGAAAATACTTTTGTGCAAGCTTTGTTTTAGAAGAAACTTTGTGTTCTTTTGTGAAAAACATTTTGGAGTTAATGAAATACGAACTTTGTGTCTCATTCATTGTCTCTTGTAACATTTGATGTTCTTATGTTCATTAGATGTTAGGTGTTTGAATCTTGCATGCAAATATTATCTTTGATCTTATTGTCAACATTATTAATCGGTTGTTCTAGTTCACAATGATCAAGCTCTGATTATCTACTTGCTCATGTGTGTTCCCTTTTACACGTTCTTGTTTGGCTAACTCAAACTCCGTTTTATTTGTGTTGGTTATTCATCTTTCCTCTTCATGCAATATTAGGCTCTGTTTTTACCTAACTCTTGCATGTTCTTTTAGTTCATTCCATTCCACTCCTTTCCTTCTTTCCATTCCATCTCCCTCATTCACTTTTCTTTCCATTGATGTTCCAAAACACCCCCACATACAATTTTGAATGTACAAGATGTAAATACAGTTTTGGTTTTCAATAAAGGCAGCCTCACCTTCATTGAGGAGGGACTTCATTCCCACACTGTTGCATGTCATTTGCATGCGTGCAAATCCATATGCTAACAGTTTTTAGTGACTCTACTGGGATTCGAAATCGTTAACCAATGCTTGGTTAAATCTTTATGACTATCCCCTCTGCACAAGCTCCAGTTCTTCAACCGAATCTTGTGCCCGATGAATATTTCAAGGAGACATTGCTGCCAACCTTCAAACAATAGCTTGGGAAAACCGTGAAATCTTGCAGCAATTTGTGGCTGTTGATAGAGCCATTGACAGAGAAATCTACATCAAGACCTTAGAAGAAGAGCACCCGCACTTGTGGCCAGAAGACCTCTTGGACACGTGTTGATCGTTGTTCACCGACATGGTCCTCTTCCACCAAGGTAATAAGTTGTATGACTATTACAGGTAACCCACCTATCTTGCAACCAAATCTTGTTTTTGCAGATACTCAAGAAGACATATCATCAGATTTGAGGCAAGCTATTTGGGAAAAGCACACGAGTAACCATCATTTTCATCTCATCGCATCAGTACTAGATAACGAAGAAGAGAAAGCCGCGAGAGTTGTTAGAGTTATTCAGGTGCAAATAGCTCAAGAAAGAGAGAGAAAGAGAAAAGGCTAGAGCTGGTCGAAACACGCCAGTGATCTCTTCACCATAAATATTCCAAACTGGAAGGAAAGAGGTTTACACGAGGAGAAAAAGCTAAAGGTCGATCTGACCCCACTTTTGACTTTCAAGGAAAATTTGGTTTCAAGTTATCTCCTCCAAAGAAGAACACACCTCGTAGATCTACAAGCCTTGCATCAAGTCTTGAAAGAGCAAGCAAGGAAGGAATCACTACTAGTCAAGCACTTGTCCTTGCTCACGTTGTTTTACCTTCGCATACCACCTTTTCTCAAATGGCAGCCAACGTACCATGGGGAAATGCCATAGGCCCATTGGCCTTACTTACTTGACATGAACTCCCACGAGGATCAAGAAAGATTCTTCCCAAGTTCGACGGAGATGGGAAGACATCACCAGATGATCATATTTCTACCTTTTTTGCATGTGTTGTTTTGTCGGTAGAATATGAAGATGTTGCTATTCATCTCTTCATCGAAACATTGCATGATGTTGTTGCAGATTGGTTTCATCATCTGCCCAATGGATGTATCACAAATTGGAATGATATGAAAACTAAGTTTGAAAATCGATTCAAAATGGCAGAAGATGAACATGCTCTTCTTGCCCAACTATCTCAGGCAAAGAAAGAGCCCACAGAACCCATGAGGAATTTCGTGGCTAAATTCAACAAGATGGTGAACAAAGTTCCCGAGGATTCGTCCCAACCTTGATGGACAAAAATGTTTCTTTATTAATGCACAACAACCAGAAGTGTGCTATCAGCTAAGAAGGGCTAGGGTGGCTACTTTGGAACTTGCTCAATCTTTGGCCATAGAAATTGAAGATGACTTAATCATGGCAGGAAAATTCAAGAAAAATTCTCTCAAAGGAAGAGTCAAGAAACTCTCAACGCTTCAGAAACTATACTCACTAAGTTGGCTAATGATGTGCTAGCTTTGAAAAAGCAAGTTGCTCAAAGTAGTAAACCTGCTCCTTACAAAGATATCCCGAGAAAAGGATACGTTCCCAACAAAGCCAGGATTGCAGGTGCTCCAACGAGGCTTGCTATTGAAGCAGCTCCCGCAACTAATTCCAAATGTGATGTCATTGAAGAAAGCGATGATGAGATTGAAGTCGTCGAGGTTGATGAGGAAGAGCCTGATTCTGAGACATCTGAACCTGCAGTTGAAGATCCTGAGGAAGAAAGTAATAATCATTTCTTTGAGTACCATTCCGATGAGGAAGATGAATATGAAGAAATTATAGAAGATATGAATAGTCAATCCTTCACCGTCTTCACACGCTCTCAGAAAAAGGACCAAGATACCACTAAGGCGGGAGATAAAGAGGTTTCCAAGGAAACTCTCAAAGAATCCAAGACAAATGGCTCCTAAAGAGTCCAGAGGCCCTAAGGTTTCAAAGGTCAAGACTATCTTAAAGAAAGGAGGACCTTTGTTAGATCAATCGGTTAGTAAACCAACTATGAAGAAAGTTTCTTCTTCCACATCCATATCAACCAAGCCCAGGCCAAGGTCAAAAGTGTGCCATCATCAAGTTCAAAAGAACTTATATCATTAAAAGACTTCAAGTGCAATTACTTTGCCTAAATTTGATATCATTGATCATATCAATAAAACAAAAATTTCCATGTCATAGGTAGAGTACTTGAAGTCCAACAAGGATCAACTCGAGAAATTGGTCCAGTTTATCAAAGGCGACTCTACTGTTCATTCCTCCAAAGGAATTCTAAAAACTCCCAAAGATGGGAAAACTCAAAATATTGTGGCAGCCACTACACCTTTAAATGAAAAGATCGAACCTTTCTTTGTGTCTTTTCGATCAACGGATGCAAAATTAAGTAATTGCATTATAGACTCTGAGCCTCGAATAATGTGATGCCGACAAAAGTAAAGCACATGCTCTTGGTTTGACTTATACGAGAACATTCGGATCATGTTACTCCATGGAAACCAAGCAAGTTCCTCTAATCGGGTAGATTAAAGATGACCAAATGGTTTTAGCCCAATTCCTCAAAAGTGAGTTAAGGTAACTATTTTAGTTGTTGATATTCCCACCTCGTATGGAATGTTGTTGAGCAGGAAATTTTATAGGGATTTGGGTGGTGAGATTCAAATGGATGGTCTCACGCCATGATTCCTATCAATGGAGAAATGAAAAAGCTTATGCCGGAAGCTCAGGAAAAGTTCACGGTAACTAAAACCAAAGATCCTCGCGCACAAATCCTTTTCCAAGGCTCAAGTATGGGTAATTATATGATGACTATAGAAATTCATACCTCTGAGATCACTTGCCAAGATTCCAATGAGATATGGACTCTTGAGTTCGATGGAAGTTGTTGCTCAATGGGCTCTAGTGCAAGAGTAGTGCTCATATCTCCAAATGGTAAAATATTTCCTTTTTCCTACAAACTCGAATTTTCAAATACTAATAACACTGCAGAGTACGAGGCGTTAATCCTTGGCCTTCAAGTTGTAGAGGAGAAAGGGATCAAAAATTTGGAAGTCTTTGGAGATGTGGAATTGATCGTGAAACAAGTAAGAAATCAGTTCCAAGTAAAGAATGATCGTTTGAGACACTACACCTTCAAATAAAGTGTGGGACGCTTTTCCCGATAGAAGTCTTGACACTTTTTCCATTAAATTTGTCCTCGTGAAAAGAATGAAAAAGTGATTATCTAGCGTCTCGACTTATATGAGAACATTAATGATTCCTCATTCAAACCAAGAAATTTGATCAAGTCAAATACACCATTGAAATGGTTTTAGGCCAAGTGTTCCCTCTAAAGATTAAGGTAAGCACAAAACCTATTTTATGATATTCCCACCTCGTATGGAATGTTGTTGAGGCAGAAATTTTTAAAGTATGCTATTTGGGTGGTGAGATTCAAATGGATTGGTCTCATGCCATGATTCCTATCAATGGAGAAATGAAGAAACTTATGCCGAAAGCTCGGGAAAAGTTCATAGTAGGGAAAACCGAATTATCCTCGCGCACATCCTTTTCCAATGGCTCAAGTATGTGCATCCCAATTATATGATGACTATAGAATTTCATACCTCTAGATCACTTGCCAAGATTCCAATGAGATAAACTCTTGAGTTCGATGGAAGTTGTTGCTCAAGGTAGCTCTAGTGCTAGAGTGGTGCTCATATCTCCAAATGGTAAAAATTTTCCTTTTTCCTATAAACTTGAATTTTCAAATACTAATAACACTTTGTGACACAAGTACGAGGCATTAATCCTTGGCCTCCAAGTTGCTCTCAGGAAAGGGATAAAAATATGGAAGTCTTTGGAGATGCGGAATCGATCATGAAACAAGTAAGAAATCAGTTCCAAGTAAAGAATGATCGAATGTGGAAATTACAAGTCGAAGCTTTTAGACACTACAAATAAAGTTGGGAAATGGAATAGAAGTTTTTGACACTTTTTCCATTAAATATGTCCCTCATGAAAAGAATGAAAAAAGTGATTCTCTAGCAGTCTCGATTCATTAATGATTCCTCATTCAAAATTTGGTTCAAGACAAATACACCATTGAAATGTTTTTAGGCCAAGTGTTCCAATTGATCGCTCAAAATTGGCAAGTATTTAATGATGATCAACAAATTATTGCCTTCTTGGAAAAGAGAGAAAATTTTGAACAATTGTACTTTGAAGGAAGTGATTCGGCATTTCGCGAATCAACTACCTCACCCATTCAGGAAGGAGTTGAGATTGAAGATCCTGGTGATGGCATCATTCAACTCAAAGGAAATAAAATTCCCAAAGGATTGGTTTCACTTGAAGAACTTTTTGACAAACATGACAGGTTTATTAAAGAGAAAGAGCAGGTAGGACCTTGAATTCTATTGACTATGAGCAAATTAATATCGGCACCAAGGATAAACCTCGCCTGATCAATATTGGTAAATGTTGCTCACCTGAGGAGTGCAGGAAATTCATAAATCCTTACCAAATACTCCCGCATCTTGGCATATTCATACGAAGACTTGAAGTCTTTCCAACCAAGAGGAAATGGAGCATGCCATACCCTTTAAGCCCGTGGATTTCATTCAGCAAAAAGCAATAAAGACAATATAATCCCAAGATTGAATGGAAACAATATTTCATGAAGTTCAAAAGATGCTAGATGCACAAAATAGTTTTTCCTATTCACATTCGACTTCGGATAGCTAATATTGTACCAATTCAAAGAAAAATGGAGAAATTAGGATTTGCTGGATTTCATCCTAATCTTAATTAGGCTTCTTTGAAGGATAACTACCCACTTTTCTACTCATGGACCATATTCTGCAGTGCAGTAATAATTCTTGATCGGAAATGCTATCTATGCTAGATGGTTTCTTTGGCTATAATCAGATTGAAGTGGCTAGAGAAGATCAACATAAAACCATTCACTACCCCCAAAATGTACATTTTTATATAGAAGAATGCCCTTTTATTTGATCAATGTGAGCATGAATTTTCAAAGGGCCATGGATATGGCATTTATCACTTATAAAGACAAGATCATTGTGATATACCTAGATGACTTTTCGCATTGTTCTCAAAGAAGTGAGAAGATCACTTTAGAGATTTAGAGAAAATTTCCAAAGGTGTAAACTTCATAAGATTTCTCGTGAATCCAAAATTCTATGTTTGGAGTTACAGAAGGTAAACTCCTAGGTCATAATTTTCTAAGGAAGGAACTAAGATTGATCTGAACACATTCAAGCTTATAAAAATCATCTTTCCTTACCTACTAAGTAAACCTAAGGTCCACTCCTTCTTTGGAAAGGTGAAATTTTTGAGAAGGTTCGTGCAGATTTCACTTCACTTAATGACTAAAGAAATTGCTGATATGATGAAAGGAAAAGAATCCTTCAAATGGTCAAAGGAAGGTAGAGAGGCATTTGAACAAATCAAGGGTGCTATTGCAAAAATTTCCTACATTGGTGTGTCCCAATTTTAAAAGGATTTTATAATTTATTGCTATGCTTCGCCACACACACTTTTTGCCATTTGACTCAACATGATCAAGAGGGGATTCCAATCTCCTATCACATTCATGAGTTTGGGATTCAAGAAAATGAAATTAATTACACTCCTCTTGAGAGACATGTTCTCGCGGTGGTAAGAGCCCTTTGACACTTCAATTACTATGTTGAATTCTCACATGACAAAGTCTTAGTTCCGCAAGGCATCGCGGTGAAATCAATGATTGACACTTAAGTCACCGGATCTAAAATGGGTAATTGGGTCTCCAAGATCCAAGAATATGATCTGGACATCAAGCCTACCAAGTTGGTTCGAGGAGAGGACTCACCAACTCATTGCGAGAGATGAACCACGAGATAACTCAAGAAGAACTAGTTGAATAAAATTTACCATTGTAGTTTTGTCGCTAATTTTCCACGGATGAATGGTATTCTGATATTGCCTACTTCCTCACATATGGTGAGGCTGTCCGAGAATTTGACAAACTAAAGAGAAATGAGCTATCAAACTAAGAGCATAACGTGCGTATATGTCATTTGGGATAACACGTTGTTCAAGAAAGGAATTGACGGCATGTTCTCGAGTGTTGATAAAGAACAACACAAAAACCTAGGTTGTTGGAAGCCTTCACAAATCATGCTTGCGGTGGTCATTTTCCTAATAAAACCCATAAAATTCTATAGGACATTATTACTATGCCCACTATGATTTTCTTGATGCTCAAATGGGTGACAAATGTGAAGCTTATCAAAATTTTTTGGAAGACCAAAGTTCCCACCGCCTTTGAAGCCGATTGTCATTAAGAACCCTTGGGCATGGGGTTTATATTTCATTGGGGTTTTTGGAATCCTAATTCTAGCACTGGTCATACCCACGTGCTCACCACCACCGATTACTTTACAAAGTGGGTAGAAGCTATACCGGTGAAACAAACATCTCTGCATGTATGATTTCATCAAAGAAAATCATATTGGTTGAAATATGGAATTCCTCACAAGATTGTGATGTATTTAATGATGCCTCAAATTTTTCTTCTACAGAGATGATAGGTTTTTGTTATGGATATGGGATATCTTTTTCTCATTCATTATTCTACCCATTCGGGAAATGAGTTGAATCCGAACAAAAACCTCATTGATATTATGCGCATTAGTCAAGAAAATCAAATCTTGGCACAAAAAGTTATACGATGGTTTCATGGGCTGACTTGAACTCCCAAAAGGGCAATCGGAATGTCTCCATTTCAACTCTAGTAGGTAACCGATGCTCAAATTCCCGTCACATATGAGCTACCAACGTTAAAATTAGCTCGGGCAATTGATGATGAATGCTTCACCAATGCATTAGATAAAGGGTCATGTTCCTAAGCAAGCTCGAGGAAATTCAAAGAAGTCAAGTGGCCAAAAGATCGAGGAACATCAATCCAAGGTAAGAAAGTTGTTTGACAGGGAAAACTAGAGAGAGATACAGGTTTCAAATCAATGACTTAGTTCTTCTCTGGGATAAAGACATATAGCCAAGGGAAAGCATGGGAAGTTTGACTCATGTGGTTCAGATGCTAGATTCAAAATAAGACATTTACTGTGGAGATAGTACCTACTTACTTGGCATATCCTGATGGAACTCATTTTCCTTTTCCTTACTTAATCAAACTTCTCAAGTATTATCAAATTGAAAACGGGTTGTTCCCGTATGTACATAGGTAATTAGGATTTTGGTTTGTTTGTTTCCCTGTTTTTGGTCTCCTCTCTTGTGTCGCCCCATTTTTGTGCCCCATCATTTTGAGATCATGTTCATTAATATTTTGGTCTGGGTCCGTTGTTGCATCCATGAAGTCCTTGTCCCCAATCAAGCCAACTGTTATCAGCCAATTTTGACTTCGCAAAATTGTTTTAAAATAATAAAAAAAAATGAAAAATTTGAAAATTTTGAAAAGTGTTACTTTGCGTGGTTCATTGCCCTCGTTCGTCTCATTTTTGTGATCGTTTCGGTCTTCGTTTCGTCCTTTTTGGGCGAAGAACTCTTCCGCCGAGCTTTAAAACGTTAAAATACATTAAAATAATTAATTAATTAATTAATTGCTCCTTGTTTGATTAAATTAATTTTTAAATCACTTGAGGAGTATTTAATTAAATAAATATAAATTAAAAATCATTCGACAAATTTTAATGCCGGGGAAGTAAGCTTACGCTTTCCAATCATTGGAAGCCAATCTGGCTTCCCGAACCCGATTTCCCCTTTCCTGGCAATCTTCTTCAATTTTCCTACACGTGGGATTTTCTCTGCCAATTGCCAAATCATGGATTGGCTAACGGGCAGGAAATTCCCCAATTTCCCACATGGGGAAATTGACGGGATTGCCAACCCATTTTGCCATTCCCGTTGGCAATTGTCCATTGCTTTCCCCATTTCCCCTGGCACTTAAGCCACTACCCGGGAAGAGAGGAAGTTGAATTAATCCTCATAACTTCCTCCATCAAACCCGTTGGAAAAAGTCATGCGAAGCTTTCAATTGCTTCTTATTTCTTCAAGAAGGACATAATATTTTGTCCCACAATATCACACATCCAGAAATAATAGTTTGCAAAACTAACCATGCCTTGAGAAGAAGAAATTTTAATCAAGCCCAAGCATTGGTTTTAAGCTTTCCACGCATTCATCAAATAAGAGGGGAGAGAGAAATAAAAGAAAGGACAAGAAAATTGCTTTTCATGCATTGGAGAAGGGGAGAGAAGGGAAAAGCCTGTTTTCAAATCCAAAAGGAAGCCAGGCAAAAAGAACAGTTTTTAAAAATGTGCAGGCATTAGGAAAAGAGGAACAATGTTTAAAAACAACAAAGAAAGATTGAAAGAAGAATCCACGTGAGGCAAAGAAATAAAAACACAACTAGTCCACACAGTTTTAGCCACAATACCAAGGAAAAGACAAATAAAAGCAAGTCTATTTTGTCAAAGACCATTTGGCCCCAGGGAAAGTTTAACTCCCACCCAGCCAAAGAGGACAGTCAAAAATAGTTTCCCACGTGAAAAGAGGAGTCCACGCGCTTGGGGGAAGAAGAAATAAAATTAAAGGCAGGCTGTGTGGAGAGAAAGAAAGGAGTTTTTCACCCAAGAAGGACAGCATCTACACCTTGGGTGAAGGAAAAGAGCAGGTTTTAGGGAAAGATAAATTCCACACGCCTCTTCCAAGATAGTTATTCCACGCACCCAAAGGAGAGTCCATGCCATGGGTGGAAAAAAATAATAGAAGGAAAAGACAATTTGAACTAGCGACCGTCATACCAATTTTTGGAATGCAACCAGCATTTCCTGCGTGGAAGTTTGGCGTAGCATTTTCCTAAAAAAAAGAGAAAAGTATAGCTCCAAAGTGAGACCTGTTCTTGTTTCACACCAATCAGCGCCAGACCAATAATTTCTCAGACCTGCGACCTGTTGGATGTGGTGCATACTTGCTGTCAGATCTAGCTTTTGATTTCGTGTTGAGCCAACAAAATCATGTCAACATGGAGTAACTGTTACATGGACCTACGTGAAGTCCATAGTATAAGAGCATGAAGCTTCAGATTTGTTCTTTTATATAAAACCCAGCCATTGTCTGCCATATTCATCCACGTTTGTGGTGTATTCTGAATTCCAAGTAACCCAAAGAAGCTGTGCTAGCTGAAGAAAGTCACCACACGCATGGAAGAAGAAGGATCTTAGGATGAGTTGGAAAATATGGCAATATGGATGACTCCAAGAATAACGTATTCCAATTCTACCCCCAACTGGAGTTCAAGGCGATTCTGCCTCATTTTCATCATGTCAACGACACATTCGTGCTTTTGTCATTCGGATGTTGAGCAACACCCCACAAGAAAGGTTCTCGGAGGTGGCGAAATGAGTAAATTTTACAAGTCCCAACCTAATTCATTCACCTACCAGAATTTCTCTTACATATGAATCAGTGGATTCAACGGAATGCCATATAAGATCTCGAGATAAGTCAACGAAAAAATGTGCCTCATGGTTGTCGCGATTATTGTAAACCATTTTCTCATCCAGGATTGACCCGACATTTGCAAAATCTCAATTTATCTGGAAAATGTTCTTTTTCCTCCGGAAAGCGTGGGGAGGAGATGGAAATTTTTCATCTATTTTCACGGAGATTCAATCAAAAGTACAAATTACGACAAATAGAGGAACTTAGGAGGTGTGAGGATAAGATGAATTCAAGTCCACACTTGAGACCATTTGAGGCTCACCTTAGATCAGATGATCACCCTCAAAGTCATGGATTCACTCATGAAATTGTTGATGATGGTTCCTAAACGTGCTTGATCCTGCGTTTGATTCATCTTCCGCATCATCACCACTCAAGATTAATTGGTCAAATGGGGATTGATTACTTGAGATTCATGGATCTGAAATGAGTTCACCCTTAAATGTTGCGTATCGTTTGGTTTGAAGAGGATTCTCAAAATCATCACGGGAGATAGTGTGCGTGAAGATAGAAACAAATCCATCTAGATGAGAAGAGAGAAAGTTAATCAACCTCTTCTCAACTCACGCCGCCAAACTGGGCAACTACAAAAGTAAACTTATCTCAGAAAATCGTAGGAAGAGCTAAGTGCATATGGAGAAAATACTCCTTGGTGTTGTCGCCCCATATCATCTAGAAGTTACTGAAAATGACACCATGGAGGAGGGGAAGGAGCAATCTCAAAAATTTCTCATTCCGATCATCATTCGTAAATTTCTGATTGCCCTAATTCTTCATGCCTTTCAACATTTTGGAAATTCACATTGGTTCCATGGAAGAATGTATCAAATTTTAGACAAGTTTTGCAATGAGGCTGAGTACACAAAATATACCAATAATGTCAGAAGTTATTCCAATTTCCCAGACCAAAAGTTGATGATCCGGTTCTTTCCCCATACATTTGAAGAACCACCACAAATGGAGAAAATGGCGATGAACATCTCTCTTCATTGAAGATCCGATTTCAGCAACAGATGGTGATCCCCTTGTCGTGATGAAGATCAATTCCCAACGAACACGAGAACCATGTCAATGAGGTACTTGGAGAGGTTCCCACAAAGGCTATGATATCTTGATATAGTAAAGCCTTTTTAGAGCTTCCAACAAAGGGTCGTAGTCACATGTCATAAACTATGGAAGTGATTGCATCAATGTTAAATCCATCACTCAAAAAAGACCAAATACTACGCTAAGGTGTGTTTTATCAAATTCAAAATCACTTGAATGATATTTCACACCACTCGACAATGATAAGGAGATGGATTTCAAAGATTCTCTCTCATGAGACCTTACTTGCTCGGTTAGATCAACACTTGGGATGGTGAATCAAAGAGGAAGGACATAACTCCGTCATAATTGCAATTTTGGCTCTTGGAAGATCTTCTCAATTATAAAGACCTTGAAGTGGATTCATCATCAAACCAAGGTGGTGTAACGACTTTATGGTCTCATTTTCAAATGAATAATTCACCATGGAAAAGTACGAGCATGTGGAGATTTGTAAATAATTGTGAATGTGAATACGAATGAATAAAACTTTCTTACATGGAAAGGTATTGCTCAGACGGAGGGGTGGATGAATTGCTCAAGTTTCAAGCTCAACACTCTTGTCATTTGGAGGATAGAGCACGGTCAATGAGTTCATTCTCGTACGATCGGGATAGGTGGACTCTTGGCCCAATGGATAAGGCACTGATCCTAGGTGTCTTGATCTAGGTGGTGCATTGTTGACTAGGATGTCTACGTGTGCATCCAAGTCATTTAAGTGGGGTCCACATGTACCCATTTCTTTTATTTATGTATTTTTCCTTAAATGACTTTTTAATTTAAGTGGTTTCTATTTTTAGTCACTTTTTAAAAGTTGGTTGAAAAAGTCAAAGTCACTTAAGTGCCCTATTTAATGTCATTTAAAACCCTAACTACTTTGTAACCAACTTTTGGGTTATAAAAGGAAGTGAGGGGCTCATTTGTAAAGTGTGACTTTGAGAGAGGAGAAGAAAATACTTTTGTGCAAGCTTTGTTTCAAGAAGAAACTTTGTGTTCTTTTGTGAAAAACATTTTGGAGTTAATGAAATACGAACTTTGTGTCTCATTCATTGTCTCTTGTAACATTTGATGTTCTTATGTTCATTAGATGTTAGGTGTTTGAATCTTGCATGCAAATATTATCTTTGATCTTATTGTCAACATTATTAATCAGTTGTTCTAGTTCACAGTGATCAAGCTCTGATTATCTACTTGCTCATGTGTGTTCCCTTTTACACATTCTTGTTTAACTAACTCAAACTTTGTTTTATTTGTGTTAGTTATTCATCTTTCCTCTTCATGCAATATTAGGCTCTGTTTTTACCTAACTCTTGCATGTTCTTTCAGTTCATTCCATTCCACTCCTTTCCTTCATTTCTATTCCATTTCCCTCATTCACTTTTCTTTCCATTGATGTTCCAAAACACCCCCACATACAATTTTGAATGTACATATGTAAATACAGTTTTGGTTTTCAATAAAGGTAGCCTCACCTGAGACAATCCCAAACTTCGCCTATGTTCGGCTAGATTTGGCATGTTTATAGAGGGGAGATTTTATTTTGGATATAGAAAGAAAGAAATGCTTTTTCCTTTGCTAATTCTGCATTTGATCAATCTTTCTTGATTTATAATAAATCTATGGTGATCTCCAATGTGCTTTCAGTAAATTCAAGTCCAAGGAAAGAAGGTGGCACTTTGAGGTGGACTACCTTCAAACTTTGTTGCAACATTCGAAGCCCCTCGTAATGATTTCCCGAGGGCCTCCATCCCCACCAAGTGCTCCTTGCCTTTAGCCGTGGAGGTTGATGCAATGATCCCAAAACATGCCTTTAGTCACACATGTCGCTCTTCGGGACCGAGTCATCAACATAGTCATTTGCATGTGTACCGTCATGGTCGGGGTTCTTCGCGCACTCCTCATCTCACCGGCAAGGATGGGGCTCGCCACCTCGAAACATGGGTGGGGGTCTCTACCACATTCGTCATCTCACCAATAGGGTTGGGGTTCTCCTCCTGCCATCACTTCACACCATGCCCCTTGGAAAATGTCACCACCCCTATCAACCTCTAACAAATTCTTGCATCTCAACCTCACCATTCCTACGTGCATGTAATCGGACCACGAGGAAGAGCTTACTAGTGGGTGGGAGATTCCATAACAGCGGCAAAGATCTACCTGGTTTGGGGTGGCCGGATGATAAGGATCCACTCGCCTTAGGCATGTTTGCAGTTGTTGCTTGAATCTGCCTTTGTTTTTGTTAGGAACGATGTTTTTTGTGCTTTTCTAGGCTCGACCTATTTTGAATTTGGTTGTTCTAGGCTCGACCTAGTTTATTCGTGTAGTTTTGGGCGTTCTTTTCATACCGCCCACTTTTTTGTTGAAATCTATCTTGTATCTTATTGCATTAATATAATATAAGATCTTTTTCATAAAAAAATTTATGTTGGTCCATAAGAATTTAACCTCCTTTTCTCCTTTTTGCGTGGGGCCACTAAATACTAATTAAAATTGTTTATAGATGATATTTTAGCTTAAGACCCTTTATCCTCAAATTTATCCGTTAAGGATCCATTTTGGTCCTCAAGGTATTAATGTTTTGCTAGAAGGATATACATTCCATATTAAATTAAGTATTTGATCTCAATTTATCTTTTTATTCATTTATTAACATAGATAAGATTCTCATTGAAATGATTTAATTCTCGTTAATTGATTTGATTAAATTTTCGGTTAGTAATACGTATAATAATGAATTAGCATCAAATACAAGTTTGTTACTTGGAAATGCATTGCACACACATTATAAATAAAGCTATGGATGTATATATACCCAAATAAAGGGGTGGTTATTTGCCTACGGTAACAAGAGATCACAATTGGGAAAACACTATTATCATACCAACCATAAGGGCAAGATTAATGATATGATGATTTCGCACTCCTCGATCAAATTTAATGTTCGGAATAAATGCAACTAATCTAATCCTCTGTAAGTGCTAAGTATTACTTGGTATATTTATCGACACTCTTATTAGAGTTATTTTAATTGCAATAAAGTTGTGTTTCTCTCATGACACTAGTAAACAATGACAATTTAAATAGAAAACATCCATTACACCTTGATTTAGGATAAGTTCTTGAAATAACTATTGAATTATATCCTCACTTTTTTTTATAATAATAATAAATAAATAAAACAACAACAATAATAAGTTAATTACTAGCTATAGTCCCAATCATAGTGTTATCACCGAATCACAAACCCTAGAGATATACTTGAACTCACGGTGTGATTGGATAACATGGGTACTATCTCCAAGTTGTGGGACTTGCTACTTGAGATAGACCTCCGGAAAAGCTGGTTCTTGCTCCTAAACTACCCGCCACAATCTACTCTAATGCGGGATAAGCTAACTATTCTAATCTAAATTTCCAGGGACCAGGGAGAGAGGATGCATAAAATGAAAGCCTACACTAAAGCGGTGATACACCGGAAAAGGAGGGTGTGAGAGTAGTCTCCAAATGTGTGAAATACGAGAGGGAAAGTGCACACTAGAAGAGGTGATGACAGGTTCACCATAATCTAGCAAAATGCATTCACAACAATATTCCAAGCATACACATGTTAATGAATCCTCAAGAACATAATAAATAGACACAATATTCTTATAGAAAGATCAAAGGGGCAGAAGAATGCAAGAAAACAAAACACGGGGAAGATACATCCACAAACCGGTATTTTATTGCTTCATGATATGCATAGTTCAATCTATTACAAGATAAGGGCCTGGATCACCATGCGAGGAGTCCACTACAAGGGCTGCGAACACGCTGGCTTCACAAATAAATTTTGAGCAGAGCTTTGCCCAAAAATCTCTCCTTTACAATGAGCCCAACACTCCAATTTATAGAAAAATGAGAAGGAGAAGAGAAGGGAAAATGGAAATCCCGAAATCTATCCTTCAACCACCTGTAAGAGGCATTAAATTGAGTGAAATGGTTATACATTACTTTCAAAAGGCTCCCCATACTATCCCATGTGCTGCAGCAAAGAAAGAATGATGACCATGCCTCTTAATTGCACTCCCAGCTACCAAATAAAACACTGTTCTGAACCCGGCCACGTTTTCTTAAAAATATCAATCAATTTCTAATAAAATCTGAAATTTCTTGATTTTTTTGCATCGGGCTCGGAACCACGATTCCAACGGTACCAATTTTGTGCGATTTCGTTGAGAAATGCAAAATTTATGGCCTTCGAGTGCAGTGCAGCTATTTTGGGTCCTGGCAGCGAGACGTTTTCTATCATTTGTGATGTGGAATGAGCATTAATCACTGGAGCCAAATATGTTTCTCTTATTTAAATATATCTACCCTCATTAAAAATAAGTTTTTTTGGCGTAGAGGATGTCGTGTGCTTGTTCCGTAGAGAAAGTCCAATTTTGTGAAAATCGGAGCTCGGAGTCAAAAGTTATGGCCGTTGGAAGTTTCCAGACCGAATGTTGACTTTTCTTCTTCTCCTTCGGCCGCTTCGGCTTTTCGGCCCCAATTTCGCGTCCCTTTGGAACTGTCAAATGCCAGAGCAACATTTCAGCAAGCTATGGATATGGCATTCAAAGGCTTAATCAACAAGATAGTGCTTTGGTATACCTAGATGATATCACCGTCTTCTCAAAGAATGCAATGCGTGAGACCATCTCTTTCACCTCGGACAAGTGTTTCGGAGGTGTAGAAGGTTTGAGTGTCATTGAATCCAAAGAAGTGTGTATTCTTGGCACACAAAGGAAAGCTGTTGGGCCACATTGTCTCTAGGGAAGGGCTAACAATTGATCTCGAAAGGCTTGAAGCCATCCGAACGCTTCCATTGCCACACGACAAGAAATCTCTCCAAAGCTTCTTAGGAAGGATAAACTTTGTCCATAGATTTGTGCCTAATTTTGCCACTCTTGTGAAGCCTCTAACTATGATGTTGAAGAAGAGTCTGGCATTCAAATGGATAGCAGAAGGCAAAGAGAGTTTTGAAAACATCAAGCATGCAATATCACAAGCTCCAACTCTTATCAACCCAGATTTCTCAAAGGACTTCATGTTGTATGCATTTGGAGGATCAGATACAATCTCAGCTATCTTGACACAGCTGAATAGAGAAGGTTCAAAACAGCCCATAGCGTTCTTCAGTCAAACCTTGGAAGATTATGAAATAAAGTATTATTTTATTGAAAAGCATGTCCTTGCTGTCATCAGGAGCTTGAAGAAGTTCAGACATTTGGTCTCAAACAATAAGATTCAACTGCTGGTGTCTCATGCTGGTGTCAAGGACTTCCTCCTAAACAAGGATTTAAATGAGAAGAGAGCAAGTTGGATCACTCGGGTGATGGAATATGATATTGAAATCAAAGTGACCAAGCTAGTTTGTGGCAAAGGCTTGTGTGAGCAGCTTCGCTTCCAAACAACCGAGATTTAGTCAAAAGTGAAGAGGATGTTGTCTTCTGCTACTACAGAACAATCAAGACCAACCAAATGATGATGCACCTGTCCTATGTTGGACTCAAGACTTGGTGCATTACCTCCAAACAGGCTTGTGCCCTCTAGAAGTGAGCAAAGCAAAGAGGAGATACTTCAGATTACAAGCCATTCCATATGTGCTTGTTGATGGAGTTTTGTTTAAAAAGGACATCAATGGAGTTCTATTAAGATGCATTGGAACAGGTCAAGTTGAGAAGATCCTACACGAATTCCATGACGGGAAGCAGGAGGCCACTTTGCTCCGTGAGTGACGACAGCCTCTCAAAATCATGAAAGCTGGTTACTTTTGGCCTCTTGTGTTCAACGATTGCTATTCATGGGTCAAGAAATGCAGGAAATGTGCATTCTTCACGGGGAAAGAAAGGTTAGCAGCGCTGCCCCTTCGTCCAATTTCATAAATCAGCCATTCATGCAATGGGGACTAGACTTCATTGGAGTCATCAATCCAAATTCAAGTCAAGGCCACAATTGGATTCTAACAATAGAGTGACTATTTCACCAAATGGGTGAGGCGGTGGCACTCGGAAGCAAATGAATCTAATATCTTGGATTTATATGAAGGGATAGTCACGAGGTTTGGTGCCCCTGCCACTATCATATTAGACAATGCATTGGCATTCCTTGGCACAAAGATCACTGAATGGGCTGTCAAGAATTGTGTGTATCTCAGCACCTCATCAAACTATTACCCTCAAGGTAATGGCCAAGCCGAGTCTACAAACAAGAACCTACTAAGAATCATCAGAAGGACTCTAGATGAAAATCAAAGAACTTGGCATGCAAAGCTCAAATCAGCCCTATGGGCTGATAGGATCACACCCAAGAGGTCTACAGGAAGCTCTCCTTACAAGCTTGTGTACGGGAAGGAAGCAGTTCTACCCATATCACTCGAGTTGCCAGCATTGGAACTCATGAAACAATTGGAACTAGCTGAGTTTGAACCTATGGAAATCAGATATGCAGAGCTGATGGAATTAGAAGAGACAAGAGAGCACGCAATACAGACCATAGAAAAGGATAAAGCATTGGTCAAAAGGAGTTTTGACAAGAAAGCTAAGGCCAGGATATTACAAACTGGAGATTTGGTACTGAAGTGGGATGTTGATCGTGCAAAACCAGGAAAGCACTCCAAGTTTGATGCCATCTGGAGTGGCCCATACATGATCATTGAATGCAAAGGTAGCAATGATTTCTCGATGGCTAAGTTGGATGGTGAATAATTGCAGATTCCGGTCAATGGGATCTATCTCAAACGCTTCTACTAAAAGAATAGATTTTCACCCTTGTAAATATTAATTTAGAATTTCCATTCCTCTAAGTGCTTATGCACATTGTCTTCTTGTATTAGAGTAGTTTTATTTCCCTAAGTGCTTGTGCACATGTCCTATTACTTCTAATACGTGCATGTTTGCAGTTCATCAAGCTCTGGAAAAGAATTTGCAGCCACAGAAAACTAGCTCAATGAATGTTTGATGGCTCAAGACACAGAGTTTTCAAATTTCGTGATCAGGCGAGAGGTTATCAAATAGACTCCATGCCCAATGGATTGCTACAAGCAATTTGTGTGGCGTTCTTCATCCATGGCTGGTAAATGACCCACTGAGTCGCCAAAATTGTTATCCAAAATTCACCCCTCAAGGTAAATTTGATAACATGCATCAAATTCTCAAGTCCTGCAAATAGATTGAGTCACAACGAAAAAAAATTTCATGTTTCTAGGGTCCCCTCATATTTTTCTAACTCCCCTGTCCAAGTAGAAGAGAGAAAGTTCTGAGAAAATGTAAAAAATTACATAAAAAACAAGCTCGGGCCAGAAAAAATCACGAAAAATGGCTAAGTCCTAGTCCAGGCGGTCCTTGGGACAGTTGGGACATCTGGCGCGAACCGCCGAAAAGGCCGCCAGGCGGTGATCTACGCAGACATTCGGACAAAGGGGCGCGCGGGATGCGAAAATCAACCGGTGAAATGAGTCAAGGCAGCCCGAAATAGTCTGGGATGCGCAGGACAAAAGTACGCGAACCGGCCGAACCGGGTGAAATGAGTCAAGGCAGCCCGAAACAGTCTGGGACGCGGCCAGCCTTTGGACAAAAAATGCGCGAACCGGCCGAACCGGCCAAAGGAGTCAGCGGCAGAGCTCAGCGAATCTGGGACGCGTGGGACAAAAGTACGCGAACCAGCCGAAACAGGGAACTTCAGCACTGGGACATTTTGGACAAAGGGACGCGTGGGACGCTTGAAAAGCCGAAGTGGCCGAAGGAGAAGAAGAAAAGTCAACATTCGGTCCGGAAACTTCAAACGGCCATAACTTTTGACTCTGAGCTCCGATTTTCACAAAATTGGACTTTCTGGAATGAGCACGATGTCCTCTATGCCACAAAAACTTATTTTTAATGAGGGTATATATATTTAAATAAGAGAAACATATTTGGCTCCAGGCAAATTAATGCTCATTCCCGTTAAATGACAAAAACGTTTTCCGGACCCAAAATAGCTGCCCGCACTCAGAAGGCCATAACTTTTGCATTTCTCAACGAAATCGCACAAAATTGGTACCGTTGGAATCATGGTTCCGAGCCTGATGCAAAAAATCAAGAAATTCTAGATTTTATTTGAAATTTATTGAGATTTTTAAGAAAACGTGGCCAGGTTCAGAACAGTGTTTTATTTGGTAGCCGGAGTGCAATTAAGAGGCATGGTCATCTTTCTTTCTCTGCTTCTTGCACAGACATGGGACAGTATGGGGAGCCTTTTGCAAGTAATTTATAACCATTTCACTCAATTTAATGCCTCTTACAGGTGGTTGAAGGACAGATTTCAGGATTTCCATTTTCCCTTCTCTTCTCCTTCTCATTTTTCTATAAATTGGAGTGTTGGGCTCATTGTAAGGAGAGAGTTTTTGGGTAGCAAAGCTCTGCCAAAATTTCTTTGTGAAGCCAATGTGTTATAGGCCCTTGTAGTGGACTCCTTGCATGGTGATCCGGCCCTTATCTTGTAATAGATTGAATCATGCATATCATGAAGCAATAAAATACCGGTTTGTGGATGTATTTTCCCCTTTGTTTTCTTGCATTCTTCTTGCCCCTTTGATCTTTCTATAAGAATATTGTGTCTATTTATTATGTTCTTGTAGGGATTCATTAACATTGTGTATGCTTGGAATATTGTTGTGAATGCATTTTCTAGATTATGGTGAACTGTCATCACCTCTTCTAGTGTGCACTTTCCTCTGTATTTCACACATTTGGAGACTACTCTCACCCTCCTTTTCGGTGTATCACCGCTTTAGTGTAGGCTTTCATTTTATGCATTCTCTCTCCTGGTCCCTTGGAAATTTAGATTAGAATAGTTAGCTTATCCCGCATTAGAGTAGATTGTGCCGGGTAGTTTAGGAGCAAGAACCAGACTTTCTCCGGAGGTCTATCTCAAGTAGCAAGTCCCACAACTTGGAGATAGTACCCATGTTATCCAATCACACCGTGAGTTCAAGTATATCTCCGGGTGCTTTGTGATTTGGTGATAACACATAGTGGAGGAAATAATAAAATAATTTATTAAAAAAAATAGTCGAGGATTTTTAGGTGTTTGTGTTTGGATTAGGTGCCAAAATATGGGGCATTACAATTGGGCTTTATTTGGTTATTGGTGTTCTCATTAGGCTTTATTTGGTTATTACTGGTCATTTCGAGTCTCACCTTATTCCATATAATCCTAATTTTTAATATGACTATAGGTTCTTGTATTTTCTCAATGGACTAGATTGCTACAACTGTTGGAATATTGCTTCAACCGGATGGGCCATGAAATGTGTCGCATCGATGGATGAGTTAAATTAGTTGATCTGATCTGAAAGTTGGGGCACGTGTTTATGACACATCCATATATATATATATATATATATATATATATATATATATATATATATATATATATATATATATATATATAATTTATAAAGGCATGTGTTTATGATAAAATAGGTAATTATAAAAATTTATTGCATTGCACGTTTAAATTTATTATGGTGTTGTGTATTTTCTTCTTATATTATATCTTTTATGTCATTTAGAAACCACTTTGTTCATGACATTAGAGACATGTTCAATCTCTATTGGGGGCATTCTTCAAAGTAAGGAGTTGACGAGAGTTGGGAACTCCTAATGTGCAAGGCTTTTCCTTGTCATTTTTAAACTTTATAAAGCAACGACTCAATATATGATGAAGTACAAATCAGCTAGATTCTAACATAGTATTGAAGTATTATTACCATTTTCTAATGGTCTCTTGAACACATGAATTTCATGAAATAAGGAATATTGGTTATTTGGTTGTCGGTGAAGATTCATGCCCGAGTTCTCCAAATTTCATAACACTTGTTAAAGGATATTTTATTAAAAAAAAAAAAAAATCAACTTACTCTATATATATATACACATGGATAAAAACTAAAATACAAGAAGCCCAATGTCAAATTTAAATTTGAGTGCAAGATTTAGTTATTGCAAAATACAATTGTCTCATTCTTTTAAGTAATTTTTTGTAGAATATATAGCTTCGTATAGATGTAAAATCTTATAGAACAATAAAATCTTCCAAGGCCAATGACAAAGTTATGTGAGAAGAGTATAGGTTGGAAACTTTTGATCATTCAAAATATATCACTTTTTCTCTTACTTATCACATGTAGTTGTATGCCTCCCTCTTGGTGTAGTACGTTGCACTTTTTGTTGGTGTGATTCCTAGTTATATTTTTTACTATAGACTATACTTTAAAAAATATTGTATTTTAAAGGGTAAAACATCATCTATTTGGTTTCATAGGCTTTCCCATGCTTGGAACTCCTTACTTGAGCCTAAAGTTAACCATTTTCTTTGGTGCCTTATTTATCAAGGCCTCCTGTTGGTGAACATCTAAGTCACATCGACATTCCCAATCCTAAATGCCCTTCTGTTCTAGACATGAATCCTTTAAGCATTTTTGGTTTTCCTCGTGCTCAGGCCATTTGGTCTTGGATTCATTCACTCTTTCAACCCTACCACCCTAAATTCTTTCACCGATATCTAGCTTTGTTTGGAGATTTCAGCCCTTGGCCTAATTATATTGATAATTTATGGCAATTTTTTAGAGCTTGTATTCTATTTCATATTTGGAAAGCTTGAAATTTTATGTTATTACGCATTTAGACTCAAGCTCAAGTAGAAATGTTGATTGGGAAATTGCTCACTTGTAGGAGTTACTTGCACACTTGGGAGTGCACCATGCACGATGACTCGGGTCCCCTCAAACCCTTTTCCTCCACCACCTCGACCATCTCTACCTCGGTGGCCTCCTCCACCGGTCCGCGTCGGAGAAGCCACTCTCGAGCCACCCCTCCACCTCTCTCTGGGTTTTCCTCTAGCTCTGTCCTCTTCTGGGGCATGTTGGATTCCTCCTTGAAGGGGAAGGCCTTGGCTAGCTCTCTCAGTAGTGGGTCTCTCCTCCACTTCGATTTTAGACACATTTTAGCTCTCCACTCCTGGTTGGGAATTATTGTGCCTTTACGAGATGTAAATGATAGATAAGGATGGATAGCGGTTGATCCTCCTTTGGCCAAGTGCCAAGTGGAGCGTTCGTCCCTCCTCAAGATGATCCTCCACCTCTCGAACAATGACTCATGCCTAGTGCTCTCTAATTTTTGTAACTCTCGTACTTTTTGTTTTCCCTTTGGGTACTTTCAAGTGCCTATGTGACTTTTTTATGAGACCGTGAATTTTTGATCGCCCTACTCTTGTAACTCTTTTTTATTTTAATTAATATAAAGGGAAATTCCAATAGTAAAGGGGAAAACGTAAATATGATCATGCGGCCTTACGATCATGAAATTAAATCCCTAACCCTTCATAATTAAATGACATGATGCTTAGGTTGTTTTGACTTGTTTTGGTAACGATCCAAATAATTCCAAACAAAAATTGTTATCCATGGTTGTTTACATACACAGACAATGTGGTGTTCCCTAGTTTTATGCCTTGTCATTTTTTTCCCTCTTAGGCAAAATATTGACAATGAGGTTAAAACTACACCCAATACAAATAGTTTAATTGCTCAATCATGTGCAAGCAAAGTGGTTCAAATTGATGTCAATGGGCTCATATTTAAACTTGTATGAAGAGATCAACACGGTGTTTCGTGTTAGCATTCTAGTGTTATCTCGGTATAAATAGCTCCTCCACTCGACTCAATTATTGACTCGGTGACAATTTGGGGTGCTTGAGCATGGAGCTCGGGCTCTAGATAAATTATCGAGAAGAGAATCTAGTTCAAAACAAATGTATGGCTCTTTTTAAAGATCGAGTATCGATTCAATAGGCTAAGCATCTAACTTAGGATAGCTAGTGTTTTCTCACAATTTGAGCTCGTGATAACTGGTCATTACATAGAGAAAAGTCCGAGTTAAAGACTACAAATGGTTCTATCCTTGTTCTCAACCCCACAATCAAAATCTTTGTCCCAATTGAATTCTTGGCCAAGCCCTTATGGTTCAAAGTGTATATTCACCTTCTGAGATAATAGAGAACACATCTACATAAGAAATAGTAGATCAACCATAGGCACTTGAAGAAACCACTTTGCTAAATTGGCAAGAAGAATATTTTTGTGGGTTGAATACAGATTCCTCATCAGTGGCGGAAAACACTCATTCCAAGAAGAGAGCAATGGAACCTCAAACTTCCAAATCTAATCAAGCATCCACTTCATAGCCTCAGACATAAGCGGCGGTTGATAAATATGTGGGAAAGAAACCGCCATAAATACCTGTTAGCCAAGCTACAAGGAAAGAAGGTTCTTTAGGCATCACGATACCTAAAAAGCACTTTCTAAAGGAGGATCCCAATGCCCAAAGAAGTGTTAGAAAAGTTGGAGCTATTCCCTTTAGCATAGTAGAAAAAATGAAGAAAACCAATATGAGCATTACTATGTGGGATGCACTCTCAATTCCTTCTCAAAGAAATTTGTTGTGAGAGGCTCTAAATAGTTTTGGTACAACTAACGAATTGTCAGGTCATGGAGTAGCAAATGCTATGAGTTTGTGTCAATGGAAGGGAAAATTATTCCTAAGGCCAAAAAACCACCGTCATTCTATATTTCCTTGATCATTGGAAACCACCTAGTACATAATCACATGATTGATTATGGTGCCAATAGCTCTGTCATGCCCAAGCAAATTACAGATGTACTAAGAATACAATATGCACTGCTTTGCAAGATGAGTTGCTCGGGGCTTGGATGGCACAATTGTTAAGACAGTTGGAGTTATCAAAGGACTTCAACTTACCATCAATGCATGCTCAAGTTTTTCATTCACCTAAGACATATCAATCATTGATCTTCCTCCTCTCTTTGCCATCTTCCTATCATGAGATTTCACCGCAAGATGGGTGGTTATCTATCCGCCGATTGGTCACATATGATTCTCAGGACTCGATATGGAACCAAAGTGACTATAAGGTTAGAACCAATTTTCCATAATCATGTAGAACCCTACATTTCTAGTCCTATAAATGGGAATTACACCATCGGAGATCCGGAAGAATAAGATGTTAACCATGAACCGACCACTCTCGTTGAAGAATTCTCCGATACTGTGTTAGATGAAGTAAGTGGAGATCATTAGTATGATCCCTACACTGATGTGTTAGCAGAAGAAGAAGTTGGTTTGCTATTTTGGAAGAAATGGGATTGGGTACATACTGCATTCATGAAGAAGATACGATCATACCGCAACTTGTCAAAACACTAAGCGATTCGGAAGGACTATGGAAATTTTTCTTTAATGGTTAGAGAAGTAAGAATGGATCCAGTGCTGGTGTTATGTTAATTTCTCTAGAGGGAGATAAGTACTTCTCATATTTCCTCAGTTACAATTCAGTTGTACTAATAATGTTACTAAATATGAGGCCCTTGTATAAGGAATACAACTAGCCCAAAAGAAAAGGATCAAGGCTTTGACTATTTTTGGTGATGACAGTGAGTTAGTTGTCCATTAAGTGAGGTCACGCAGCGGCATCCAGGAATGATCTTTTAAGATCATACAAGAACCAATTCTTGAACTTGATTGAATATTTGAAGCTTTTAGAATCCTTACAGTTCTTATAAATCAAAATCAAGATGTTGATAGGCTTACTACAATTGGCTCACAATATGACATACCTATTGATATCATGAAAGAATGGGTAGTAATTTGTCAAAATGGTGGTTTGACCTACGATCCCGATAATTTGAGGAGCTAGTAAGTGTTTGATAGTGACCAGAAAATTATCCTTTTCCCTCTGAAGAGGCAGATTTGCTGCAAAAAATCAAGATAAGTTGCAAGAATCATATGGTGATTAAATTATACAATTAAAAAGCAAAAATTACCAAAAGTCTTAGTCACTCTAGAATCCATTTTTAATTTAGATGATCAAGCTAAAAGGAAAAGTCAGAACATGGTGGTTAAAGAAGAATATTTTGAGGAAGTCAAGGTAGCGCATGAGAAGTTTCTAAAGATTGGAAAAGTGTGTACTTCCAAAGAGAAAGAATATTTCATCAAAAAATTCAAGAGTATCATGACATTTTTGCATGGATCTATAAAGACCTGCATGGTTTTGATCTAGGTCTAGCATAACATACCATCGAACTGGATCCTAATGCTGCCAGTTCACCGAGAAATAGAGGCCAATTAACCCCAAAATTGAGCCACTAATGAGAAAGGAGCTAACCAAACTCATCGAGGCATGTATTATTTTTCCCATCAAGCACTCCTCTTGGGTAGCCAATCTAGTGCACGTAAGGAAGAAGAATGGAGAGATTCGGTTGTGTGTAGATTTTAGGGATTTGAATTGTGTGTCATTTAAAGACCATTATACTCTTCCATCAATAGAGAAGGACCTTCAAATTGTGGTGGAGATCAAATATTTTGTTTTCTCGATGGATATTTGGGTTACAATCAAATTCTAGTCCAAGAATCCAACCAATTCAAAACAACCTTCACTACCAGTGGGCCACGTATGCCTACAATAAAATGCCATTCAGATTGTCCAATGACAGGGCTACTTTCCAAAGAGCCATGGATATGGACTTTAAAGAACTAATCAATTATATCATCTTGGTTTCCTAGATGACATAATTGTGTATTCTAAGCATACTAGTCGATCATATCATGCATCTAAGGAAGGTTTTCCAAAGGTGTAGGGAATATGGGGTTTTACTTAAGCCCAAGAAGTGTATTTTTACAGTGCAAGAGGGAAAGTTGTTGGGGCATGTTGTTTCGGTGGAAGGGATATCAATCAATCCAGCCGAGATTTGTTCGATTATGTCTTTATCTCTCCCAAGTCACGGGAAGGGCCTCCAGAGTTTTCTGGGAACCGTTAACTTTGTGCAAGAGATTCACCCCTCAATTCGTGACGTTGGCTAAACCACTGACAACCATGCTGAAGAAAAACATGCCATTCTCATGGAAAAAGGAAGGATGAGAAAGCTTCAAAGCCATCAAGATAGAAATTTCTCAAGCTCCCACGCTAGTGAACCCCAAGTTTGATAAATACTTTATCATTTATGATTTTGCAAGTCAAGAGAGCATTTCAGGGATCCTCACCCAACAAAATGATGATCTGATGGAGCAGCCAATTACTTTCTTCAGTCAATCCCTAAAAAAATATGAGCTCAAATAATCATTTGTTGAAAAAAAATTCTTTGTGGTTATTCGAGCTTTGAAGAAATTCAAGCACATGTTGTCCAACAAAAAAATTCATCTGATGGTGTCTCATCTAGGTGTCAAGAGTTTTGTTCAAAAGAGATGAACGAGAAGCGCACTAGATGGATCACGAAGGTGATGGAGTATGATGTGCATATTAAGGTTACAAAACTTGTCAAAGGTAAAGGTTTGTGTCAACAACTTGCTGCAGACATGGAATCAAAAGGTGATGAGGATGTGACGCTTCTAAACATTGATGATAGTGATGATAAAGTTGACAAGTTATCCAAAATGAAGAATTTCCTCTTCTCAGAAGTATATCCTATGAACATGGATAAAAACCAAATACGACTTTTTTCTTCAATCTATTTCATATGTTTTGGTAGATAACATTTTGTTTTGAAAGGATTTAAACAGTGTCATCCTTTGGTGCGTAAGATCGAAATAGGTGAGTAAGATACTAGAAGAGTTTCATAATGGTCTATCTAGAGGACATTACTCTACATGAACAATTTCTACCAAGATCATGCAAGTTGGTTACTATTGGCTAGATTTGTTCAAAGATGCCCATATCTAGGTAAGAAAATGTAAGGAATGTGCCTTTTCACGGGAAAGTAGAAGTTGGTAGCTCTTCCGCTGCATCCAATCCAAGTGGATCAACCCTTTGTTCAATGGGGATTGGACTTAATCAAAATGATTAATCCTCCATCCGGTGATAGACATAAATGGGTCCTTACTACAATAGACTATTTTACTCGATGGACAGAGGCGGTAGCATTGAAAGAGAGCAATGAAAAGGTAGTTCTAGATTTCTTGGAAGGTATAATGACAAGGTTTGGTGTTCCTTTACAGTCATTTTAGAAAACACGATGGATTTTCTTTGTATAAAGTTGAGTGAATGGGATTTTGAAAATGGGTTCTTCCTCAAGACTTCGTCTAATTACTATCCGCAAGGAAACATATTGGTAGATTCTAGTAACAAGAACCTCATAAGAATTATTAAGTGCATGATGGAAACTAACAAGAGGACTTGGCATACACAACTTAAGACTACCTTATGGGAGGATCAAATCACACCTAAAAGGGCCATAGGGAATTCTACTTTCATGCTTGTATATGGAAGAGAAGCAACACTTCTCCTTGGAGTTACCTTCTTTGGAGTTAGCTCATCAACTTGAGGTTATGGAGAG
The DNA here is from genome assembly GCA_018340775.1 of Taxus wallichiana var. yunnanensis. NCBI lineage: Eukaryota > Viridiplantae > Streptophyta > Pinopsida > Cupressales > Taxaceae > Taxus > Taxus wallichiana. The sequence goes on along the minus strand of CM031236.1, from coordinate 16,684,819 downwards.
TGATCCTCTAACACTACAGTTTGTTGAACTCATGGAGTTATAGGAAGTATGGAACAATGCTATGAAGAATTCGGAGCAACATCATGATAAGGTTAAGAAATATTTTGACAAGAAGGCTTCCAATAGGCATTTTTAAGAGGGAGATCTAGTCCTCAAATGGGATGAAGAAAGGGCCAAACCAGGACAAACATGACAAGTTTGACTCTCTCTGGAGCGGGCCATACATTATCATAAGTTGCAAAGAGGAAAATTAATTTTGTCTATCCAGGATCAATGGAGAAACTTGTTTTAAGAAGCATTCCACCCCCTATATAGTTGGTTAGGTGTTTTCCTCCAATTGCTTATGCACATTGTTATGAGCTTGCTTTTTTTTCTTTCCTTGTTGCTTTGTTTTTGTGTTGTTCTTGCACATTGTTTCATCTTAGGAAGGTGTCAAGGAAAAGGAAGGTTCAAGGTTTCCATAAGAGTTTCATGATCTTCCTCATTTAAAATTTTGTAGTGTTCCGTAGATTTCAATCATTCGACAGATTTCAAGATACTTCATGCTTAGCATTCCAGAAGGTCCAAGATCGTCAATGCTCAAAGAAACTTCAAGATATATCACATAAAATCAAATCACTTTTAAGATTCCAACATTAAATCCATGCCCAATGGATGACTTAAGGCTACTGGAATCATGCTTAGTAGGCAATCATCCCCGAGAGGTCACCAAAAATGTTGTCAATTTTTTCCCTCTTAGGAAAAAAAATTATAATGAGGTTAAAACTACACCCAAGACAAATAGTTTAATTTCTTAATCATGTGCAAGTGGAGTGGTTCAAACTGATGTCGATGGGCTCATATTTAAACTTGTATGAAGATCTCAACATGGTGTGTCATGTTAGCATTTTGGTGTTAGCTCGATATAAATAGCTCCTCAAGCTTGACTCAATTATTGACTCGGTGATGGTTTGGGGTGCTTGAGCATGGAGCTTGGGATCCAGAGAAATTATAAGAGAAGAGCATCCAACTCAAAACAAATGTATGGATAATTTTAAAGATCGAGTATCGATTCAACAAGTTGAGCATCTAACTTGAGCTAGCTAGTGTTTTCTCATAGTTTGAGCTCGTGATAACCGGTTATTACATAGAGAAAAGGTTGAGTTGCATAGAATGTCAACACAAAGTGAACTTAGAGTTGAGTCGAGTTGGCTCACGATGGAAAAGGGAATCCTGTATTAATGAGGGCACCAACATAGAGCAACCGAGCTCATGATCCCAGGGAGTTAAGTAATGAAAATGGATCAACGTTAGAATGTAGACAAAGCCCAAGAAGTTGAAGCCTCGTTGAGTCAAAAATATCTCGGGAACTCGAGATAAGCTTAATCAAGCTCAGTATGGGAAATGAGGAGGCCAACTTGGCCATGACACAGGTAGGTTGGCTGAGCCATAGGAGGATGCATAGCTCAATGAGGTTATGAGCTATTTGATATTTTCTACAAGTTGAGCTCAACATCGTCGAGCCATGGAAGTTGTAAGGCAACATGGGAGGAGCCCGTTGAAAGCTAACTAGAAGGGAGTTTAGAGGGAGATCCCAAAAGACATCTCGAGCATTGGCTCACTGAGTCAATGTTGAGGTACCTCGGCACATTGGCATAAGCACACAGTTATAGGTCAACACGGGTGAGTTTGAACTCAAGGAGATCACCAAAGGAGCTCGGGTGAGCCGGAAAATTAATTCAGTGGCAAGCACAATAAGGACGAGCTCAAGAGTGAGTCAATTATATGGCCAGAATTAGTGGTTTGTAGTATTGGAGTTCCAAGTAGATCGATATCGAGTAGAGTTCAAGCCCAAGTAGATTAAAATAGGGGGCAAGTTCGCAGGAGTTGAAGTTTGACGCTTTGAGAACATAACGAGCTCATAGATCAAGTTGGAGATTGTTCAAGGATCGAGTTGGAGCCATTCAAGGTCGAGTCAAAATTCAAGAAGTACCTCGAGCGAGGCACAAGAATCCAAGTCGCATTGTCTGTGGGGGAGTCAAGGGAGTAGTAGTAGTTAGCTGCGGCTTTGAAGATGTTGCAACGAGTTACTCAATAGAACACTGCCGAGTTGCATCAAAGGAAATCTTGAGGAATTTTAAGCCTATTTTCAGTCAAGTGGGTGGAAAGAACACATAATACCCATCGAGTCATGAGTCAAAGACATTTCGGGAATTATTAGTCTATTTCCTATAGAGTTGGCCAATTGCTACCAAGATTCTACGTTTAAATCATCAATTGGGGAGTTCCGGGAAGGGTAGCCATAGGGAAAAGTTGTTCAAATGAAAAAATGGCCTTGAAATTCCATTTTCCCCTTTGGGACTTATGTGTGGAAAATGTCATGTCGAGTTTGGAAGAATGGAAAGAAGATTCCATAAATTTGGCAAGTCGACACCTAGTTTCCCATGACGAGGAGTCACGGATCGGGTGAGAAATGATGTAGGGGATGAGTCTTTCTCTGAGTCAAGTGGTGACCCTGAATCACTTGGAAAATTAGACAGAGAACGTGAGAGACCATTCTAGAAAGACGTGTTAAGCGGGTTGAATGCCGAACCATTGATTTAGTCAGTCTTTGGAAGAGTGACAACATAAGGCTACGATACGATTAGAGGGCTCATGAAACAAGAATTCATTTCTCAGATGGAAGACATCGTGGAGAGATAATGTTTAGAAAATCATAGAGCTTGATCTAGGTGAATAAGCTCAGTGATGGAGTTGAGGATGGTCGCGCCATTTGATTTTGGAGCTCACCAAGGAGGAGCTCATTTGGTGCTAGTAGAAGGAATCATGGGTCGAGCTCAACTCGGGATGAACTAAATTGTTGGCCAATTCACTCGGAAATAAGCATTGGAGGTGAACCAACTTGGTGGAATGAGGCGAGATGAAGCTTTTCATATAAAGGAAGGACCTGCGGCGAGTTCTAACCCAAACCGAGTTAGTGCAAAATGTTTCATTTGGAGGTGAAGCTGAGTTGATCAATGCAATAGTTGAGTGAAGACGGTCAATATGTGGAGCTTTTCAAGAAAACGAAGGATAATTTGTGAGTTTCTAACTGTGTTTGGCATAGACATTAAAAGGGAGTCGGATTGTTGAAGTTCATGTGGAGATCACATGAAAAATAGTGAAGCTCGCATGGCATCGGGTCTTGATTCAACGCTCAGCGGACATAGAAATTCATGCTCAGGTCATGGATAGAAAACATGATGGAGAGCTTAGTGTAGAGCTAGACGGGATCATGTGCCGAGGTTGGCTCGGTTGGTGAAATCAAATCTTGTAAAAGAAAAAGCTCATTTTGGAGCTCGTTGACTTCGGTGGGGGGCTCAGTGTAGGGAATCAACGGAGATCTTGCCAATGATGCGTGCAGATGAACTTCAATCCAGGGGGTGAGTGCACCAAGTTGGGGGGCCAAAAGGGGTCTTAAGTGGACGCATTTTTCTAAGAAAATAACTTCAACTTGTACGAGTTTATCGAAATAGTTACACTCAAAATTGAAAGATGTTGTAGAAATCTGAATCATAGAGTTTTGAGTCTAGTTTCTAAACTACTAAATTTTATTGAAAATGGATAAGTTTAAGTTGGTCAAACAACTAAAATACCAACACATGCTCCTATTTTTGTTAAAAAATAATAGAGTGACTTTCGTGCCCCCACCATTTTTTGAGAACCATTTAGTATTTTTGAAAACCCTTTGGTAGAAAGATATCTAGGAGCATCTAGTTTGGGCTCCATTTTTAAGATTTTTTAGTGAATATTTTTTTATTTATGATTTTTCTAGTATAAAAATTTTATGTTTTGAAAAATAACGGAGCTCGACCGTGCCCCCTAACTACCTCCTCAAAAATACCAAAATTAGATTTTTTTGAATATGTATAGAATTATGCCTAGTTTGGGCTAGTATATATTTTTTTAATTTTGATCACCCAAAAAAAAAAAACACCATGAAAGATAGACATATTTACACTTCAAAAAAGTAGCTATAAAAGGCATAGTTAGAAAATAAATAATATGGAAACCTTATATTAGTTAGAAAATTTGGAAAATTATATTTTTAGAAAGAAGAGACTCTATTCTATGTCGTGCTATAATTTTTTTTAAATAGATCGATTGAATTATTTTGATTTATCATAGAGGAAGTGTCATTTTTACATTTTCTTGTAAAAACTTATTTTTTGTGTTTGTGCAGGTCCATGCCTAAGGCTTGGGGATCCAAGTAGGATCCCAAGCCTTGAGGCATGGCTGGGGAAAAGAGAAAACACAAAACGCATACTCATTTTTCTTTGTTTTATATATTGTGCCCCCCAACATCTCTTTTTCACATGGGAATTCTTGCAAACATTATGTTTTGTACTATAATATTCTCTACATTCTTGCACAATTTTTTAGTATTTCATTTTGTTCCCTACCCCACTAGTTCCTTTTTGTAATCATGGGTGATAAACATCGAGCTAAGGACAAGAGAGGAAAGTCAAGAATAAAACACCGAGCAATTGGAGGAGAAGAGAATAAAAAAATTGAAGAGAATGCAAAAACATCGAAGCGAGGGTAATGTACATCCGCTATATCAAATATAGCTAATTTATTAGAAAATTGGGATGAAATACATAATGAAAATGTAGAGAATAATGATTTTGCAATGAATAATGATATTGAATTGAATGATAATGTTGGTATGGATGAAGAAATTGATATGAATCCAATTGTTGAACCCTTACTTGAGAATCCAAATGTTAACCCCAAAATTTGTATGAAAACACTGAATGAAGAAAGTAACCTTGTAAACGAATATTCACCTCTAAGAACACCTCCTTCCATTTCGTGAAGAAAACCAATTCACTTAATTGAAATTGATGAAAACATTATAAAACCAATGCCTAACAAAATGTCTAAAAGAAATGCGAGAAGAAAAGCTAGTGGAATTTGGGATAATTATTTTGAGAATTTAAATGACACACAAAGATGTCAATTATTTGTTTCATTGATGAAATTAATTAAGATGAGACCTATAATGAAGACCCTGGGGTTAAGAACATCTAATGTTGTTGATCAAAATGTGTCAATTGTTGAAAACATACATAAAGCATACCAAACTGTAGGTGGCAAAAGATGCACCAAAGATAGTAATGCTACATGACATGCACTAACTAATTGTATAGTAAGTGATAAAATAGTTAATAAACGCTTGATTAGAAAAAAAAGCAAGTAGTGCTTTGAAGCTAAACAGAAAAATACTTATGAAAGCAATAGAGAGACATAAAATCTTGAGTTAGTCAATAACACAGACTATTGGGCTTTCTCTAGAAGACTTCCATGAAAAGAAAAGAATACATCTGATATTCTAAAAGAATTAATTATAAAATTTTGGAATGAGAACACAAGGGTGTCACCGAATAGAAGAGATATAATAAAAAGAAGAATAGGTTCTCATAATCGTGAATTGTGTGTAAAACATTTCTTAGATATGACTCAAACAAAATTGTTCTCTAAGTTTAAAAATGAAAATCCACAAATTAACATTAGCCAAAGATTCTTTGAAATGAGCAAACCCTTTTATGTGAAAATCAATCACTCATGTACCACTTGTTGCAAGTATCATGTTGAATTTTCAATGCATTATGATGTTTTTTTGTCAAATACGTAGTGTTTTGCATACTGACATCATGTTGCAGGAGTGTGGAATAAATGTCCCACAAAAATCTTCAAGGGAATTTATTTCGACAATATTTTGTGAAAAATCAACAAGACAATTTTGTTATAACAAAGCATGTTTGGATGGAACATGCAATGTATGCGGTGGCTTGCTAAATCTGAAAAGTTGTATCCATGAGGAGAGTACATATTCAATAGGAAAAGAATTGGTTGATTTCACCAAATATAAATTAGTGGCATATCAATTAAAATATGGAAAAGAATCTAAGAGGTATGAGCTTGTTACAAAACAATTACCTGTATCAGAATATATGGTCAAATTCAGAGAGGAAATTTTTATGAGTATGCAAGGCACACATAGAGCTCGATGGTTGGATGAACAATTCAAGTTAAGAAAGGACACATTCCCACTTGGTGCTATTTTTTCAATAGTTGACTTCACATAGAATTACACATTGTAGCCACAAATGGAGGTTCAGTCTCAATATTATAACTCAATGCAAGTTTCTATTTTCATGCATACAACATTCATGCACTCTCCTGAAAGAACTGAGCAAGATCGAAAAATATTAAGAGAGTATCATTTCTACATCAGTGATGATCGAAACATTCTATAAAATATGTACAAGGGTGTTTCCAGGTGTTTATGTGAACTTGAATGAGAGGAACATTAGTTTCGATCAACATTACATTTGGTCGGACAACTACACATCACAATTCAAGAATGCACGGATGTTTTATTGGCTAAGCAGGATGCACAAAGAAACAAATGTAAAACATATCTAGAGTTTTACTGAGGTAGGGCATGGAAAAGGAGAGCATGATGGTGTAGGAGCATGTGTGAAAAGAGCACTTGCAAGAGAAGAGTTAAAGTTCAAGGATGGTGCTAAATTTACAAATGTAAAAAGTATTATTGATTGGTCTGTCAAGAATATGGGCCATGAATCTCAAGAGAGATCAACGGTTCATAGATATTTTTGGTTGATAGAGCAACAACATCTTGACAAACTTTGAAGATTGTATGATTGTAGGATCAAGTGATATGCACTCATTCCGTAGTTCAAATGCAAATGCTTGGACTATTTATACTAGGTGCATGACATGTTTTTATATATCATGCATTGATTTTGTGTGGAATGAATGTGAGTCACAAAGGGTGGATGAATGGACTTGTAGACCACTAATTCCACTCGACACACATCAATTTCCATGAGCATTACAACTTGCAGGGTCTTCAGATCAAATGAAAACATCATCTGACTTTGACCAAGTCTCTAATTTAGTGCAACAAGGTACATACATATATGTACATGCCATGTTTTAGATTTATAAATTATTAAATGGTCAACTCTTAATGTATTTATAAATTGACTGAACAATTTTACTTTGTGATACATAGGGCACATTTTTGCAGTTATTGCGACAAAATTTAATGAAGAGGGAACAAACTACTTCTTATCTCATTGTGTAGAGGGGAAATTTTTTTGACTTCCACAGTCATTGATGGTGAAGACCTTGAGTATCCCACTAGATCATTGGTAGTCACTATAACTTGGCTTTGATGATATCCTATCAAAAATAAAACATTTGGTTATTTGAAGACTATGAAGTACATCGGAAGATACTTCACTATTCACATTTGGTCCTTGCAACAAATATTAAATTGATCAAATATCGAGGTCAGCCATCAAATAAAAATTTGTGGAAGGTTCATGAATCATATCATGAAGCAATTCTTGCTACTGTCAAGAATAGATTTGATCCTTGCGGTTCATTGGATTGAATTTGCAAAGGTATGTTCTTCATGAATTTAATTTGAATATTTACTTAAATGATTTTGTTTAAATTTTGTATGATTTAAAATTCTATTTAATTTCTTACTAACATGTTTATGTAGGTTAGTGGTGCCAAAAAAGCTTCCACCTTCATGTGGTTAGCACTATCAGTAGAGAATTTATTATTCTCAAAGCCAAGTGAAGCTAAGAAAAATTAAATATTAGAAAGGAACAACAAACAAAATTCTCATTTCACCACCTATATTGTAAAAATATCTTATTAAAATTCTCATTTCACCACCTATATTGTATGAACCACCTATATTATTCAAGTGATTAGCGATGGAAAACCTTACATTGACTCAATTTGAATGGAGACGGAGAGAAACCACAAGAGGATTTTGTGGAGGGCCTCGACGTGGGGTCTTAGATCCGACGCGACGTCTCTAGTGCCACGGAGTCCGAGAAATCACCCACGAGGATATGGCATGTTTGGGCTTCAAGGCTCTTAAGCTACTACACCGGATGGGGTATCCTGAAAGCATGAGGAGTGTAGGAAACAAAACTAATCCTCCACTAGTGATCACTGGCCACCTCAATGTGTTGGCATAGTTGGTCTCGGTCCCACAAGCTTCCATTTGTAAACTACAGATCGGCAGCCCTACTACACCGACTCAATGCGCACTATTTCACGCGCGTTTGCAAACAATAACACAATGAGAGAACCGGATGGAGACAGAGAAAACCATGAGGTCATTTCATAGAGGGATTCAACATGGAGCTCTCGGATCTGACGAGACATCTCTAGTGCCATGAGTATGAGAAATCACCACAAAGATATGGCGTGATTGGACCTCTAGGCTCTTAAGGGACTATGCCTGCACAGGGGTAGCCTAAAAGCACCAGAGCATAGGGAACCAAAATAAAGCCTCCAATAGCATTTACCCAGCCACCCGACGTGTTGGCATAGTTGATTTGGTCCAAGAGCTTCCGTTTACAAACCACAATGTCTAGAGAACTATATTGACTCAAACCGCACTATTTCGCTCATTTACAAACAATAGGACAATGAGAGAACCAAATAGAAATGGAAAAAACTGCAAGACAATTTTTTAGATTGCCCCAACATTGAGGTCTCGGATCTGATGAGATGTCTCTAGGTGCCACGGATTCGACAAATCACCCGTCGAAGATATGGCGTGTTTGGGCCTCAAGGCTCTTAAGGGACTACGACCGACGCACGAGGCAGCCCAAAGCACGGCAGCATAGGAAACCAAAAAATCCTCCACTAGTGTTCACATGGCCATACGATGTGTTGGCCAAGATGGTTTGGTCCCATGAGCTTCATTTGCAAACTACGGCGTCTGCAACCCTACACTGACTCGATCGCACTATTTCGTGCATTTGTAAACAATAGGACAATGAGAGAACCGGATGGAGACGAAGAAAACCATGAGAGGATTTCGTAGATGGCTTCAACATGCAGGTTTTGGATATGACGAGACAACTCTAGGTGCCACGAAGTCTTAGAAATCGCATGTCAAAGATATAAGGTATTTTGGTCTCAGGGCTCTTAAGAGACTACACCTGAATGAGGTAGCCCGAAAGCATGGGGAGCATAGGGAACCAAAAAAAATCCTCTAGTAGATTTCACTACTGTGCCATTTTGATGTGTTGGCGTAGTTGTCCCGAGTCCCACATGCTACCGCTTTGTAAAATACAATCTAGCAGCCTTACACTAACTTAGACTACACTATTTTGCACATTTGCAAAAAATAGGATGCAAGAGAACCGAATGGAGATGGAAAAAAAAACTACGAGAGGATTTTTAGAGTAACCCAATGTGGAGATTTTGGATCTAACGAGATGAGTCTAGGTGCCACAGTCCGAGAAATCACCCGTCAAAGATATGGCGTCTTTGGGCCTTAGGGCTCTTAAGCGACTACGCCCGAACGGGGTAGCTCAAAGCACGAGGAGGTAGGGAACCAAAAAAATCCTCCACTAGTGTTCACCAAGCAATCTAGACATGTTGGCCCCGAGATGGTTTGGTCCCACAAGCTTACCGCTTGCAAAATACAGCATCTAACAGCCTTACACTGACTTAGACTACACTATTTTGTGTGTTTGCAAACAATAGGACAGCGAGAGAACCAAATGGATATGGAAAAACTATGAAATTTTTTTTTCATATATTTCCCGACATGGAGCTCTTAGATATGACGAGATGTCTCTAGGTGCTACGGAGTCTCGAGAAATTAGCCTTCAAAGATATGGCGTGATTGAGCCTCAAGGATCTTAAGCCGACTACGCCTGAAGGGTAGCCGCACGGGGAGAGTAAGGAACCAAAATGAATCCTCCACTAGTTTCACCAGGCCATAGATGTGTTGGCCTGTGACGGTTTGGTCCCATGAGCTCTCGTTTGAAAACTGTTCTGACCTGCAACCCCTACACTCGACTCAAACTACACTATTTCTTGCATTGCAAACAATAAAGACAACGAGAGAGAACCAGATAGAGATGGAGAAAACCAGGAGATAATTTTGTAGAGGGCTTCACATGGAGCTCTTAGAACTAAGGAGACATCTCTAGGTGCCACAAAGTCCGAGAAATCACCCGTCGAAGATATGGCATGATTGGGCCTCGGGGCTCTTAAGCGACTATGCTCGAGACAAGGTAGCTTTGAAAGCACGGGAGCATAGGAACCAAAAAACTCCTCCCGTATCATTCACTAGGACATACGACATGTTGGCCTACACGATTTGGTCCCACAAGCTACCGCTTGCAAAACACAACATCTAAAGCACCTTACACTAACTTAGACTACACTGTTTTGTACGTTTGCAAACAATAGGACAACGAGAGAACCAAATGGAGATGGAAAAAACCACGAGAGACTTTCATAGAGGGATTCAATATAGAGGTTTTGGATTTGATGAGACATCTCTAGGTGCCACAGAGTTTGAGAAATCACCCATCAAAGATATGGTATCTTTGGGCCTCATGGCTCTTAAGAGACTATGCCCGAACGAGGTAGCCCGAAAGCACGAGGAGCGTAGGGAACCAAAAAAAATCCTCCACTAGCATTCACCAAGCCATTTGGATTTTTTTCCCAAATGGTTTGGTCCCACACACTACCGTTTGTAAAATACAACATCTAGCAGCCTTACACTAACTTAGACTACACTATTTCGTGCGTTTGCAATTAATAGGACAACGAGAGAACCAAATGGAGATGGAAAAAACCACAAGAGGCTTTCATAGAGTGACTTGACATGGAGCTCTTAAATTTGATGAGGTTTTCTAGGTGCCACGAGTCTAAGAAATCACCTGTCAAGATATGGTGTGATTGGGCCTCGTGGCTCTTAAGCGACTACGCCCAAACATGGTAGCCAAAGCACGGGGAGCATAGGGAACCAAAATAAAGCCTCCACTAGTGTTTACTGTGCCATACAGATGTGTTGGCTCGAGATGGTTTGGTCCCACAAGCTACCGTTTGTAAACTACACCTCTCGATGAAATTTCACTCACTCACTTCGCACTATTTCTCGTGTTTGCAAACAATAGACAAAGAGAGACCGGATGGAGACAAAGAAAACCGTGAGATAATTTTGTAGAGGGATTCAATTGGAGCTCTCGGATTTGATGAGACATATCTAGGTGTCATGAGTCCCTGAGAAATCACCCATCAAAGATATGGCATGATTGGGCCTCGGGCTCTTAAGCAACTATGCCCTGGCGAGGTATCCTGAAAGCACGGGGCGTAGGAAACCAAAATGAAGCCTCCAATAGTTTTCGCTAGGCCATATGGACATGTTGGCCCGATGGTTTGGTCCCACAAGCTACCATTTGCAAAATACGATCTATCAACCTTACACCGACTTAGACTACACTATTTCATGTGTTTACGCAAACAATAGGACTGCGAAGGCCGAATGGAGATGGAAAAAACTATGAGAGGCTTTCATAAGGGATTCAACATAGAGGTTTCAGATCCAACAAAACATCTCTAGGTGCCATGAAGTCGAGAAATCACCCATCGAAGATATGGTGTGATTGGGCCTCGTGGCTCTTAAGCGACTACGCCGGATTGGGTAGCTTCAAAGCACGGGGAGCGTAGGGTACAAAAACAAAGCCTCCACTAGTGTTCACTAGGCCATATGGATGTGTTGGCCTGACGATTTGATCCCATGAGCTTCCGTTTGCAAACTACAAGCCCTATGGTAGCCCTACATCGACTTAAATCGCACTATTTCTCACGTTTGTAAACAATAACACAGGAGATAATCGGATGGAAACGGAGAAAAAAGTGAGAGAATTTCGTAGAGAGATTCAACATGGAGCTCTCAGATCTGACGAGACATCTCTAGGTGCCACGAGTCCGAGTAATCACCGTTGAAGATATGACGTGATTAGGCCTCAGGGCTCTTAAGCAACTACGCCCGACGAGGTAGCCCGAAAGCACAGGGAGCATAGGGAACCAAAACGAATCCTCCACTAGTGTTCACCAAGCCACCCCAACGTGTTGGCGTAGTTGGTTTGGTCCCATGAACTTCCATTTTCAAACTACAGCCTCTGCAGCCCTACATTGACTCAAACTGCACTATTTCACGCATTTGCAAACAATAGCACATCGAGAGAACCGGATGGAGATGGAGAAAACCACAAGAGGCTTTCGTAGACTACAAAAATATAACCTAAATAGTCAGAGTAATAGAATAAATCAGCATTCTATTTCTCACATATAAAATGAATTTCTACCTTCAAAAAAGAAACTATGGGTGAATGCTCAATCAAAAAATAAATTACATTTCTAAACGAGTTTCAGGCTCAATTATCAATACTTCATTGCAGGTTTTCTTGCTAGTATGCTACTTTTGGAACTACTCCGGTTTGATTTGTGAAATTGAAAGCAGTGGGACTAATAAAAATAATTAACTTGGCATGTTGTCCTTAAGATTATCCATGATTCTATCGACAACATCACATGAGATCTTCCATTCTAGTTAAGTTGTGATCCTTGCACGCTTCTTATTTTTCCTTTCTTCCGCCTCGTATCTTCTCTAGTTTAAGTTCATCCAAGATGTTTTTGGTTAATCAAATTGACTCTTTATGACTTTCGTGAGGCATTTCTTTTAATCATAGTGACATCTTCACCTAATTTTTTTCTTCACAATGTTCATTGTCATCTAAAGTTGAAGACTCGAATATTTATATGGCCTTCACTTCTTTTTGGGCACAAACAACCTTTTGTAATGTCCAAAAAATTATGGCTCTTCATTCTTTGTTTGATTGAAGATATTCATTCTTTCAAAATGAATAGTTGGAATATTGGTGGTCTCCCAACAAAACTAAGTTCATAGTCTACATAGTTGCATCCTATGGCAAAATCATTGAACATTGGTGGTTTCTGCCACTATCGCTTTCAAGTGCCCACCTTCATCAGGCGTAGTCATTTAAGATCCCCGAGGCCCAAACATACCATATCTTTGATGGGATATTTCTCATAATCCATGGCACCTAGAGATGTCTCAATCAATTCCAAGATCTCCACGTTGAAGCCCTCTACAAAATCCTCTCACGGTTTTCTCCCATATCCATCCTATTCTCTCGTCGTCCTATTGTTTTTAAATGCATGAAATAGTGTAGTCTAAGTAAGTGTAAGGCTGCTAGATGCTGTATTTTGCAAACGGTAGCTTGTGGGACTAAACCATCTGGGCCAACATGTCCGTATGGCTTGGTGAATGCTAGTGGAGGATTTTTTTGGTTTCTTACACTCCCCGTGCTTTCGGGCTACCCTGTCCGGGTGTAGTCGCTTAAGAGCCCTGAGGCCCAAACACCTTATATCTTCGACATGTGATTTTTTAGAATTGTGGCACCTAGAAATTTCTTATCATTTTTGAGAGCTCCATGTCTTGAAGCCCTCTATGAAATTCTCTCACGGTTTTCTCCGTCTCCATCCGGTTCTCTCGTTGTCCTATTGTTTGTAAATGCGTGAAATAGTGTAGTCTAAGTAAGTGTAAGGCTACTAGATGCTATATTTTGCAAACAGTAGCTTGTGGAACTAAACCAATGTCTGCAGGCCAACAAATTTGTATGGCCTGGTGAATGCTAGTGGAGCATTCGTTTTGGTTCCCTACGCTCCTCGTGCTTTGAGGCTACCATGTCCAGAAATGCGTAGTCGCTTAAGAGCCCTAAGGCCCAAACATGCCATATCTTCGACATGTGATTTCTCAGACTCCATGGAACCTAAAGATGTCTCATTAGATCTGAAACCTCCATGTTGAAGAGCTCTACAAAATTTCTCATTACGGTTTTCTCCTTCTCCATCCTGGTTCTCTCGCTGTCCTATTGTTTGTAAACGTGCGAAATAGTGTAGTCTAAGTCAAATAGTAAGGTCAAAGTAGATGTTGTATTTCATGCAACCGGAGCCTTGTAGGGACCGAACCACCTGGTCCAACACATCTATATGGCCTGATGAACACTAGTGGATCATTCATTTTGGTTCCCTATGCTTCCGTGCTTTCAGGCTTTACCTCGTCAGGCGTAGTCGCTTAAGAGCCCCGAGGCCCAATCACGCCATATCTTCACGTGGTGATTTCTCGGACTCCGTGGCACTGCTAGAGACATCTCATCGATCCAAGAGTTCCATGTTAGGGACCTCATATGAAAGCATCTCACGGTTTTCCTCCATCTCCATCTGAATCTCTCGTTGTCTTTGTTTTGCAAACGTGAGAAATAGTGCGGTTGAGTCGATGTAGAGGGCTCACCAGAGGTTCATGTAGTTTCAAACGGGCTCGTGGACCGAACAACTACTCCAACACATTGGGTGGCCTATGTTGAACACTATTGGAGGCTTTTTTTTTGGTTCCCTACGCTCTCATGCTTTCTTAAGCTACCCTGTCCGGGCGTAGTCGCTTAAGAGCCCGAATGCCCAAACATGCCATATCTTCGACAGTGATTTCTTGGGACTCAGTGGCACCTAGAGAGATGTCTTGTCATATCCAAGAGCTCCATTGGTGACCTCTACAGAAATCCTCTCATAGTTTTCTCACTCTCTATCCGCTTCTCTTGTTGTCTTATTGTTTGCAAATGCGAGAAATAGTGCGCTTTGAGTCAATATAGGGTCGCTGCAGGGTTGTAGTTTGCAAACGGAAGCTCATGGGACCGAACTGTTGGGGCAAACACATTTGTATGGCCAATGTGAACACTAGTGGAGGATTTTTTGGTTCTCTACATTTCCCATGCTTTAGGGCTACCTGTCGTCTGGTCGTAGTCCTTAAGAACCTTGAAGGCCCAAACATGCCATATCTTCAACGAGTGATTTCTCGAACTCGTAAGTGGCACCTAGAGACATCTCGTCAGATCCAAGACCTCCATGTTGGGGCACTCTACGAAAGTGTCTTGCATTTTTTTCCATCTCTATTCGGTTCTCTCGTTGTCCTTTTGTTTGCAAACACGCGAAATAGGTAGTGAGCTTGAAAGTTATTTTATGGCTACCAGACACTGTAGTTTGGAAACGGAAGCTTGTGGAAACGAACCAACTATGCCAACTCATCTAAATGGCCTAGTGAACACTATTGGAATCTTTGTTTTTGTTCCCTATGCTCCTTGTGCTTTCAGGCTACCTCATCCGAGCGCTTGATCACTTAAGAGCCCGAGGCCCAATCACTGCCATATCTTCGATGGGTGATTTCTTAGAATCCGTGGCACCTAGAGATGTCTCTGTCAGATCCAAAACTTCCATGTTGGGGCACTCATGAAAATCTCCTCTCGACAGGTTTTTCCATATCCATTTGCTTCTCTCGTTATCCTATTGTTTGTAAACACGTAAAATAGTGCGATCTAAGTCACCGTAGGGTTGTCCAGCTGGCTCATGAGTTTGTGAAACAAGCTCATGGACCAAACCAACTATGAAAACATATCCAAATGGCTTTGTGAAATGCTTATGGAGGATTTGGTTTGGTTCCCTATGCTCCTCATGCTTTCGGGCTACCTCGTCTAGGAGTAGTTGCTTAAGAGCCCTGAGAGGTCAAACAAGCCATATCTTCAACAGTGATTTCTGGGACTCCAAATGGCACCTAGAGATGTCTCGTTAGATCTGTGAGCTCCCATGTCAGGGTCCCTCTATGAAATTATCTCATGGTTTTCTTTGTATCCATCTCAGTTCTCTCGTTGTCTATTGTGTGCAAACATGAGTGAAATAGTCAATCTTAAGCTCGGTGTAGGGATACCTCGTTTGGGCGTAGTCACTTAAGAGCCACTGAATGACTAGATTGGCTTAAGAATGAATTTGATAGGGGTATGTCTAAGAACAAATGGGAGCTTATCAATTACCTAGTAAATCTTTCTTGTTTAATCTTGGATGAGTCGATTGGCCTACGGCTTGGTGACCTTCCATTCGTTGATAATTTATGTTATGATAAACCCATAGATGCTTTCAAAAGTGTGCCTTAAAAGGATAGGGAGTAGTCATCAAGCCTAATGAAGGGTGTGATTTGATTTCAAAATAACTTGAAATTCCAAATGATTTAAAGGTAGTAACACAAATTGGACAAGATTAGACAATCAAGAATCATTAAGTGTCACAAATCAAATGCCATTGCATCCTGGAGACATTCTCAAGCATTGGAGTAATGTATATGGAGAGACATTCTCAAAATATCAACAAATGAAAAGCATCAAATTGTGGACGTTTAGATGTTGGGTGTTTTAACGGGAGAAGACTACATGAAGCGTAGGAGAATGTAGTAAG